>DWTU01000894.1:0-14851 GCA_018251515.1 Cecropterus confusis
ACCTAAGGTTAACCACAGATGCGTTGCTACCCCTGAGGACTAAGATGGAATGCCTCAGAAAAGTATGTCTCCCTTACCACACTCTTCAGAGCAGAATACAGCAGCGCATAACACTGCTGTTATTAGGCTGAAATATATGTAGATGTATTAGGCTACAAACCAGAACAATAATGTAAATTCTGTTCACTTTGAGAAGAGATTCGCGCCCAGCGTAGAACAAAAAAGATGATATTTATAAACAAAAAAAACTATTTGATATTATGGTAATTTTGTGTTTCAGTACAACGATTATAGAAGAACAAACGGATTGTGTCTTCAACGACATGAGGCGCGACCGCTACATGATACGCCATCAGAACCTGATGTGAGCTTCGAGAATCTTCTAGAAGTGCTAGAGTTACGCTAGAAGCACACTAACTATAGTTTACGCTTGAAAATTAGGAGTGTTTTTTTTTTATCTTTAAATCTAGGAGAGTGTTATAACTGTTATACATGCTATTTTTAATGCGAATTTGTTTTTATTTTTCACACGCTGGTATTTATTCCTGTTTTGAACCCTCCAGACAGACAACTTACAAAATAAATATTTTTTTTAGAAAATATTTTTTTGGTTTGGCGATTCTTGTGTAACAAGTAACTACACCACACAGAATAGGTATTATGAATGTAGGAAGCGCCATTTTCCTTAAAAATCATGTTTATGTACAATCAATAAATGACAACTTCTCAATATCTGACATCGCGCGTAAAAAATAAAAAAAATTGTACATGTGGGTGAGCATGCACGTGTTTTAAGTGTATATGAAATAATGGTTTATTGCCCGTATTACTACCAAACTTAATACCAGCAGTAACACTGTTAATTTCATTACCATTCTTACTACAGTCAAGTTGGGTAACTTTGAATTTCATTGTTACTTTGAATAAAACTGGTTTAATAATTCTATTTTTTTTTTTCAGAATAAGAGTTCAATCTTACCCATGATATTAAAGTTATAAAAATTCAAGCATTTTAGTTTTCCAAAATAGTTCTGTTATAAGTTATCCAAAGCTTAAGGTATCTTTGAATGCTGTCTAAAGCCCAATTTTTTCTCATTTTTTTTCTAAATACTCGGAAGTACAGTTAATAGCATAAAATTACGGTATTAAAGGACACTTATTATTCAACAAAACAATAAGAAGTCATTCTATTCTTTTATATTTAAAAAAAAATCTGAGAAAATCATTCAAACCCTACTTGACGTTACGTTTATGGCAAGAATTACGATTACACAAACTTTGTTCTTCTTCTTGCTGCCAGTTTTTTCTTGTAGTGTACCAATCCAAATGGCCATATCAGGAAATAACATATGACAGTCATTTTTAATTCAGGTATAAACACAGACTAAATTATTTTTTTGAGATTATACAGATGAAACTACTGAAGGTTCAGACCTTATAATCTGCCAAGTCATTAAAAACTGGCTCTTGAACTCTCAACGGGACAGCGTCCAGAAATAGCTAACCAGTCCTAGAAGAGTACTAGCTAGTAAGCAATGTCACTCCGCAAAACAAACAAGTTATAAAAATATTAATAAGCACAATCATAGGCAATTAGATAATTTTTATAAATATTATCAGACATTAAAAAAAATAGGTAAGTTAAGTCTTCCATCTAAAGATCCGTAAATATATTTGAAAAATATATCAGAATTGTAAAATTTACCAACGACATGTTTTCTTAGTTCACAGATTTCCTGTATAGGTTTATGGATCAGTTTAGTTATTTTTTTTACCATACCTCTTCACGCTCGACCTCCCGTAGGGCGCCCGCTCCCTCACGAAATCGAGGGACTGGTGTATCACGATCATCAGGACTAAGTCTACAGTAGCAGCTTAGCGCGGTCACTGAAGAACCAAATCTGCACCACTGCCAAACGGCAGCCAACAACACCGGTGGACAGTGTATGCACTGAGGAAATTGCCTAGGCTAGGAGAGGTTCCTCGAGGCAGACCTTACCACGTCGCGGCATAGGAGGGTTTTCAAAGTCAAATACTTTATATTTTCTTCTACATTATTGAAAACATTAATACATGTTTTCAACGGAACACTTTCTGTAAGTACTAAGTCGATCACATACTTAGAATTATGGCATAAATTCACGCCGCTACACATAATTTAAACTATACTCGGGGCAAATTCGATATGGAATGTTTAATAACAAAGCGTTACCTAGCAACCACTGACAGGCAGCGGAATGAAACTTTTTGTTGTTTTATCAGCTTTTTTTACCTACCATTAACTTTTAACTGTTACTTATAATTCATGCAATTTTGTGATTAAGTAAATGTATAGAGTATTGAAACGCATTGCACTTGATGCTTTAACCTTAAAATACTTTCCATAAATTTCTGAGTTCCTGATAATGATGCATATATTACTTTTTGATCAATAGCTGTACCGACTGAAGTGATAATATAACATGAAAAAGTAAGCCACTTACTAGCAAACTCTTGTCACCGTAAAGATTTTGTAATCAGAACATTAAAATAATACAATAATTTTATAAGTTGCAAATCCCTTCATGGAATTAAGGTTATAACATCATAACATTACAAGTTATACAATGACGATAATGGTAATAACTTTTGTTTGACCAGTCTTACCATATTATCTTGCAGTTGGTCCTTATTAATTCAACTCTTCTTTATTAAATTACTTCACGAAAATTTAATGTTAACTTTGGTTGAATATAAAATGCACTTTTGTACAAATTTGTGTAAGTTGGTGATAAGTCTACATAGGAATTTTTATGTTTTTATGGATTGTTTACATTTATTCCAGATCGAATGTGACCTGAGTATACGTAGATGCTGTCGGTAGCATACGAGTACGTTAGAAAGCTCATCTTTACCGTTAATCGTTCCAGTAGAATTGAATAAAGCACAAGTTGTCACAAAGGAACAGCACGATTCACGTCCCGCTGCGAGGGCGAAGTGATTCGTGATCGTGAATAAAGGATTTCGTGATTTTTAGAACGTGATTTACCTCGTGTTGTTGAACTTAATAAACTTCTATTACTCACCCTTCTTGAGCAGTCTTTTATTGCGTGATCTTAACTTTGGAACTAGAATGGAATGGAATATATGGATGGAAGGTAGGATCGTAGATAGGTAGGGTGGTGGAAAGGTAATTACACCACTTACATCGGAGTAATGAATAGACACTAAAGTATAGGTAGGTACATAAAATATCGGTGTCCACTTAAACGTATGCCTAGGACAGCAGCATATTAAGATTTCAATTTTTCTTTCCTTAAATGTTCCGCAATTATCTGCAGATTAGGATATGTGTATAAGGACTTCTTCTTGTGTGTTGCCACTCTTGTCTTCAATCCCTGACTACGCTGGTGCTGGGCGAGAGCAAAGTAGATTCATACAGTCTTAATCGACAACTTTAAACAACCGATTATAAGGCAAAATTCATGATGTCACCGTTTTATATTTTAATACCAATATCCGCAAGTTTTGGACACCTTGTGGGCCGTATTTTAATTGCTTAAATTTAAATATAAGCTAGTGATTAATACAGCTTAACAGACGCTGAATCACAAAACTTGTTATCACTTTGAGCGCTTGCTTCCTATATTTGCTAAACTAACTGGTTAATTCATAAAAAAATATCATAATGTCGTATTATGATCATTTTAATATGCATTATGCAATTACACATATTTGTTATAATTAAAAACCATTTTAGCAATATTTTAGAGATTCGGACGTAAGGATATACACATCGTAAGTCCATATTATAGCAAGCGATGAAAATACTGTAGTACATATCGTGTATCTATTTTTTCATGTTAATTAAAAGGAAGTGATTTAGCACTTTGCTTTTTGATTGAGTTGACATAACAGCTACTATTTTTATATATAATAACTGTATCCACTATTGATCCTACAGTCTTATTCATTACTTGAGCTTATGTAATAGCCGCATTTGCTGGAAGTCCGAACATCCGTTAGCACCAATCTCCTAGAGCTGATTGCAACGATTGAGGATGACAGGTTGATAAACGATACATGTCATAGAATAAAGGACGACGTACGAAGCGAGGTGTAAGACGCACCTGCAGTTAGTAGAAGTTACGGACATCCGTTGACTATATCCGTGGAGCTAACTCGTCATATCCGAGAGACTATTGCTACCATAACAGGGCCGTCGACCGTTCTTTAAGCAAATTAGCAGCATGCAGTCCACCTGATGATAAGTGGTTTATACCGCTCACGTAAATCTATAAGCAACTTCATTCAGAACCGAAACGCAAGAACTGCTTCACGATAGAAACAGGAGTTGCGGTTGAATCATACTTGTTCTAACAACTTGTATTTTTTTAAGGACTTGTTTTTCGTAAGATCAAATTCATTATTTGTTCAAAGTACTTTAAAATCTGCTCTGCTACATAGCTACATATAACTAAGGTAATAGGAATTCATAGGTGTTAGAATTGGGTGTTAACCAAATTTAGTTGTTGCAACATTGTCGTAGAATATCTCGTGGTTTGACAGTGGCGGCACCCGGAAATCAATGTTAAGGCTTACCTGCCATTGGCTACTTGCCTACTCACTTATGCTACTGAACAGTTCTGCAGAATCGAAGCTATAGCTGGGCATTTTTATACTATTAGGTAGAAGACGAACTAACTGATGGAAAGTAGTCACCGAAACTATGGACATTCGTACGCATCGCCGGCTTCGAGAGAGACCTTTTTCGTACCTTTTTTTCATGTCACAGCACTCTGGGAATTTGTTGCTTGCGCGACCGACGAACGGTTCATTATTTGGTTTAATAAGTGAAATCGGACAACAATCGATCTAACTCCTATCCATCCATCAGCCTTTTGAGTTCCACTGCTGGACGTAGACAACGAGCAGTTAGACTTAAGTCTTATTTTTTTTTAGTCTGAAGCCTAGGAGGTTGAGGTAAGACAAAGACACTTACAAGAAGCGTTGTGACGTACTCAAGAGTAGCACTTTGTGGTTAACCTCTTCTGAATTAAATGTTCGTTTGCTACCTATTTTAATCTTAATAAGTATAGCCTAAGCGAATTTATATGAATAATAGCAAGACGTCGATGGCTTCCGCATGTGTTATAGTTAAACAATGTGCTTGGTCATATCGGGGGCATTGCCGACACGTGTCATTAGATATGCAGATCCCAGGACGATTTGTTTTATCATTGTGATCGCCTAACCGTACTACTTCCGTAATATTTTCAAAATTTATATTGTTGGCAGGCTTAAAAATGTTGATATTTGGTTTTACATGTATAAGCTATTTGCTACAAGTTGATTCTTAATAGAGAACCAAAACTTTACATTGCCTCGTAGCTTGGAAAAAGGGCGCTTATAGCTTTAGCACTATATTTAAGAAAAAAATGGTGATAAAATCGTTATTTGTTTGTAGTGTACTATAATATAATAAATAATTTGCCAATAACGATCGTTAAGGAATATAGTTCTAGGAAGATATGCGCCTCTATATGTAAAGTTCATTCCTTCACCTTTTCGTTTCAATTTGTAATAAATGTCTTTAGCATTTATTGTATTGTTCTCACAAGTATTCAACGAGGTTCACGAGTGAATAAAATTATTCAATTCGTGCAAATCGAGCACGAAATGAAAGATTTCTGCATGAAGTGTGTCGAATTAAGACGAATTTTACCTATCTTCAACAAAAAGGTTACAATCTATAGTAAATTGCAAATAATACAAATGGTATATGGCATTTCAGACGTCAATTTTGGTACCAATTTAATTGTATTTAGATGCATAGATTTATACTAACTTAAGTACTTACGTAAAAGTAAGAGTAAGTCTGATAGACTTATTGAGTACCTAAGTTAGTTCCATTTTTGATAAGTTCTTATTCATCACGGCTTAGTTACCACGCTCTGTAGCCTCGTAGCAGCCATATAGAGCGAAAGAACATGACCTTACATACAATAGTCGATCGTCATTATGTTTGACATCAGTTTCAAATAAGGTATGGTCTTTGTATACATAATTTTGTGATCTATGCTTATTTTATCTATGTGGGTTTGAGCTATGACCGAAAAGGCGCCGTAGATAAACTTAAGTTTGTAGAAGCCTTCGTGATCAGAGTGTATAAGCACGACCTCGACACATGATTCTATCGTATAATACTAAGAAGTGCTGTTACTGTATTGGTTCCAATGATATGACATCACGTAAATGTTTAAAGGAGGCATTCCAATTTACCGCGATAATAGCAACGCAATTTTTTGTCCTACTTTATAAACACTACCACAAGGAGTTGTGCCAACTACAATTAGGGCAAAAAACGTATTAAACATGATCGAATCAGGTTTAAGATTGTCGTTGCCACTTTTTTCCAGCTATTGGTATAATAAAGATGAACATACTTATTAATAAAGATAAATATTAAAACACGCGTGAAATTGAGCAATCTTGGTTCATTGTTTTTCAAAGCCAGTTAAAACGATTTATTAGATATCATTATAGGTGTTTTTCCACAACTCCTTGACTCCCACGGACTGGTGACCACAAACCGATGCGGTCGTGTGCCGACGAGATCGCGATAGTACCAGACATTGAACCCATAACAGCAGTTAAGTAATAATTCTTGGCAACTAGCGTAGTTTTATCGATCTGGGCACTTTAAAGCACTGACGAAGTTTGAAAATTATTATCCATTACATATTTATTTGGACTTTAAATGGTGTACAGTAACTTTAAAATTTCATATACTTTGTATATCTCTTTAATAAGTTGCTTGTGTTCTTAACATATTTAACTCGAAAATACAGGATAGTTCATTGAACGGAATTACATTATCATGATATCACGATTTCTGAAAACGTTCATAATTATAATAGTTGTTGTAAATTATCGTTTGCAAAACTAGGCCCCCCAGGATCCAAGCACTTACTAACAGTCACTTTGTGGTAACAGGCTTTCCAACTGGTAATCGCAGTCTCAAGCAGATAAATAAGAAAAGAATAGATACGTAAATGCAGTGGTAGTGAAAAATACTTAAGTACATATATCTCGTACAGCGCTAATGGCCGATTTAAAACAGCACTGAATTTTCTCATCATTCATCTTCTAAATGTACTTTCAGTAATGTACATTCACCAGTTATTATTAAATCCATTCGGTTTATATATCGGTTATGTATTATAAATAACTACACAAGAAAACTAGTTGTATCCGTCAACTCAGGTTACGAAACTTTTTTGAAGTTTTTTTTATTCAAAGTTAATGAAGTATATAAATTAACTCCCCTGCTGCCAGTTACATCGTATAACGGAATGCATTAAATAATATCATTTATATAAGTTGTTACATTGTTCATTACAATTTGCTACTGCAAGACGGTTTATCATGACGAATCAAGTTACATAATATCGGATTATGAATGAAGTGGCTGAATTACATTCTATTCAATACACCTAGTCTAGATTTTTAATAAAGAAGTTCGGGATAGACTAACATGGAACGATAATATTGTATTGACAATCCCTTCGTTCGTCTCAAGAAAGTTAAAAATCGGCCAAAACGGCACTCTACATAATATATTTCGCTGTCAAGGCCCCGAAACTCCGTGCAATAAGTACCTATAAATAATGAAATTTTTTTCAAAACGGCCTCAGTTGTGGAGAAACTCGAGCAAGCAAGGGAACTTAAAAACGTGTCCAGCAAAGAGTATAAAAACTAAACAATAACACTACATTTAATATGTTACCATTAGCCAAGGTTTATGGTGTAATTAGAGCCTGTCGTGTTTACACGAGTCTATACATAATACTAGTTATACCATGAATTTGATAGCCATCTCGAGCCAATGGACTAGTTTCAAACAATTACATCTAGTTCAGCTCAGTCTCTAGTGATTACAGAATGCCGTTTCATATTTATAAATTACTGTTTGCTATAAAAAATACTGTACACTATGTACGGAATGAAACGTAAATAATATTTTACTCTGAGTTCGTTCAAAATTATTGGTAAATCAGTATGGGCATCATCATCCATTATAAAATAAATACTATTTGTGGTTATTGTACCTGTTTGACAACGCTCAATTACAAGTTCGGTTCGGCTCAAGTCAGGTAACTAAATGATGAATATAGATTTGTTGAGGCAATCGCTGAGTAATCGCTATACTTATTCTGAGGTAATTGATCGAAATTAGATATTTATTCTGTACATTTACCAATGAAATTAATTATTATCTTTATTATAGTGAAGAAATACCAAACGACCAAGCAATTCAACTGGTGGTAAGTGGGCACACGCGCCTATGAACATCTGAAATTAACTCCTGGATAAGATTTGGTTTTGCCTGTGGTTGGCAGATGCCTGTCACAAAAGACTAAGTTAGATCGCCTGCCACAAGTTTCATACTTGATACTAGATACCTACCGTTATTAGGCATTTCGGTCAAGTCTCCGAAATTGAAGCGTAAAGGAGTCTGCCATGTATGAATTGCTCAATTTAATAATAAACATTGAAATAAGTAATAGAAAGCTAAAAGGAACAACTTGACACAATGAACTTGCAACTGGGCGGTATAGTAAATAGTATATCATAGTAATAGACAGTACGTACGTACGTACCTACAGATCGCAACCCAGTTATGTTGCGTGCGTGACCTTTATGTTTCGAACAATGGGTTCGTTAACTTTTCAACTAACTAAAAAGAAAAACGATAAATTCAAATTCATTTTATTGCAAGAACATGGTAATATACAATAGGTCTTCTCTAATTAACTTTATATTTTCTTATGTTCTACCCGCTCGGGTATGCAAATAAGATTTTTATTCCATTTACATACATGTATAGAAAATTCAATAAAACTTTTTTTTTAAAACGCCATTAATATTGATTTTTACAATATCATAATTGTTATAAAATGTCAATTTAATTTAAAATAATTATGTAGGTTGTAAGAGTTCCAATGTAGAAGCCAAACTTGCAATTTTCTTTGAAAGGAACAAAATGGTAATTATTAAAAACGGTTTGGCAATTTGTTATATATTTGAATTACAGAGATATGAGCGTTTCTTCTTAACATTTGTAATCTGCACCGCGAACTTGGTTAAATTAGATCTATCAGTCCAAAGATCATAAAGTGAAAATCATTCAGTTTTCTTGTGAAAACTGAATTAATTCTGTAGGTTCTCTTTAGGTTCTCTTTCTCTCGTAGGTATTATCTCTTTTTGTTTTACTTGTTACGGTATGAAAGATGAGGAATTTTATGCAAAGCCTTTTTTCAAATTGGTTCCAGCTGAACTTAGGCAAGTTATTTTTGTAAATGATTACAACAATCGTAGGTGAAAAGTGATAAAATAAAGTTACTTGGTAAAATCACACAAGAGATAATATCAAACGACAACAATCGAAAGAGATCAAAACTTAATCGACAGGTGCTTCTAAGAAACCTGTATCATTTCCCAACGGATACGAATTGCAAACAGTGGCTGATAAATTATAAACAAAGTCGTAAAGGAAGTAACACGACACTGTGAATAGCCACTTATCAGATGACTAACCATTTCATAGTGATAACGTGTAAGTCATGAATTGAAGACATTGCGCCTTTTAATAAAAGCACGTGTAATTGCCTCTTAACGTTAATTTTCCTAATATATATCTGATAGAAAGTAGTCATCATAACTTTGACTTTCTCAATATTGGAGGTTTAGAGTCAATGCACCAAAGATGCCAATGCGCTTTATGTTTCTGATTCTTCTTTCTTAAGTTTTCCGTTTTCAATTCTTTCTCCATTTCTTTTTAAATTATACATTTCTAAATTTTATATTGTTTCAGGAATAACTTGAAAGATGACTATTTTGCATAGATACTGTTCCTATAACGGCTATAACGATTAACTGAATTTGTATCTAAAATTAGTTCTATAAACAAAACCTAAATATGACTCACATAGATTATTAAATTGCTAAGAATCACCTATCTATCTATCACCTAAGTATCTCTAGTTATTGTTATGGTTTCAAAATTACAATGAATTCTACCGACTCCTTACACGGCGTCATCATCTAACGATTATTATCGTTAAACTTACAGTGAATACATTGTTAAACTACGATTACTATTGTCTTCATTTATTAGCAGATAATCTTCTCAGCCGAGACAGCGTCGCCCATCGATGTCAAGGGTATTGTCTGATTCATCGATTTGAACACATATCTGGATAATATTCACGTTTTATGTAATCATGTTGTTTGACCTTCCCATTATGCTATTGCTAGTTCAGCAAATTCTATTGTCAGCAAATATGTAGGTAAACAGAGAAGTAAGCGAGACGGGTATTTTAATACGTTTATTACGTACCTACATAAATGTATGCACCAATTCGTTGTTATGACGCGAGTAAAATGTATAGAAGTAAACGTATAGAAGTAGAAATAGAAGAGATTGGATTGTCCATAAGTAAGATAAGTGATAATCTATTAAAATTGAAAAATATTTTAAATGCCCCGATATTTTTGTTGTTGCTATATTCTAATTGAAAGTGGTAAGACTTCTGCCTTACATCCGCTTGTAAGTTACACGCGCCGTTTTGAGGTAGGATACATAAATGATCGATCGCCGGTTCCAATTCTATTCGGAGTGTATGTCCGTAGGCTGCAGTAACCACTTGTCGTCAGGCATTGCATCATCTTGCATGATTGCTTGCAACTTAAATTTCTTAAAAAAAAACTATTTGCAATTTACACAAAATATGTATTCGAGTTCGTATTAATTAAATAGCCAATTAACTGCATAAAAATATGTAGGTATATGACTAATTTATGACCGGTAAAAAAAATATGTTATAAATTTAAGGCGGTCTTTTGAAGGATTAATATCACGTTTATATAACACACATTTGTTGTAAAACAGTCTTAGCCCAGTACAAATTCTGATAAGAATTAGTTGGTGGAAAAAAGGTAATTGTATCGTAATCGTATTAAGGTAAAATTATGTTACTAAAATTTTCATCGGGTAAGAAAAGCATAAGGTAAGTATTTTAATAAATGTTCTTTATCTGATTATGGTTCATTCATAACACATTTCATGGGTTCATGCACATGTCATGGGTTAGTGCAAACACAATGAAATGAAGTGTTTGGAATAAAGAGAAGCGTTTCTTGCTACTTCTGTCACTTTTGTTGAGAAACCTCTAGTTAATTGCGTATAGTCAATATGACTATAACTGATAGCCATAGATACATATCTGACTAAATAATCTAAATTGGAACAAACAAAGAGATCAATTTTCTATATTAATAGGCTAATACCTTAAAAAGTTTCAAAAGCATCTTTAGCTATAGCAATTAGATAGCATTTCACAAATACGAGTAGTTTCGCAGTGTACGTATAAAACAGCACCTTGATAAGTCGTCCGATTCCAATAGTCATCAGCTCTGCAGTCTCATACGTGATATGTGATTCATTAAGAATCTGTGAGTCACCATCATAGCGAATGATGTGTGACCGTTGCATATAGAAAAAAATAAGCCATCCAACAAAAAACGTTTAGACTTTCCAATTATAACATATTTTTCTCCAAGCATGATTTATTTCAATTTCTCGGGTCGTTCCTGTATACGAATACCCATTACCAAAGATTAGCAGATTCTAATAATAATCTATACCTGCATATGAGAGAAAAGTAATTCTTATAGGTTATTTCCAACGTTTACATAATAGATATATTAACAAAATTTGAGTTCACGCTTGTTTTATAAGGAGTATTACCAGAATTAGAAGATCGATTCGATGATCTCAGGACATTTTTATATCCTTACGTTATGAGGCAGAGTTTCTATAATAAAGCCGTCATCCAACCTTCAACACCGTTAAAACCACATGCCTAGATTATTACCTGGAGAGATAACATTGGGTGTCCTATGCTTATAATAACTGGCGTTACAACAATTGTTATATTATGTTACTTTAACGAATAACAAAGTCAATCGCTCACGCAATATCAAGTCGATTGCAAACCACAATGGGTATTGTATATTCTGGTTTAGTTACAAAGTCTAATTAGTCTCGTGACTATTAGTACTACTATTATACAAGGTGGTACAATGAATATGGAGGGAGGTAACACCACCAGAGCAATTTCTGGCGTGACGCACTTTTGGCGTTTCAGAGAAAGGGTATGGTTGCCGGCTTTCTTTAACATAAGGCGACCATCTCAGTCTTCGGCAGGAGCAACACATTTATGATTGGCTTCAGATTGAATACCTGTTTTAGGCAGTGACAACTTTCTATCAGTAAATGCACATGCGTATAAATAAATATATACACTGTGCTTACCACATTCAATATTCCTACTTCTACGTTATTTGTATGTGTCATGGCAAGAATTTAGTCTCCATGGCGTTAAGCATTAGACATAATGGCATGTAAATCTCACATACCTGAGTGCTGTATAACGAAATCATTGTAATAAGCACTACGACGTATTAATTACAGGTCATTTTCTTATAACTCGTTTGAAGCACGTATTGGATAACAAGTATGATATCATCTTAAGCGTTCAATTAGAAGTAAGTTTTACTGTTACTTCTAACTCATAAATAATTAAAATAAGACTTGATGTATTTTTATCATAATGTGCGATTAATTACCATCTTTATAGTTGTTGTAGTAGCTTTAAATCTAATGCAAGTACATGCATTGATACATTTAATGTAAAATCCCACTATATACTCAGCATAACTCAACATACTCAGTTATTGATATCTTGTAACTATCTAGATTGTACTGGTAGTATGACTGTACGTCTATAAGTCCTACAAACTACTGACTGCACGCAGATAATGAAACACTTACTGCAGTATAATTACTAACGCGTCATTCATTGCAACATGCCAATGATTCAGAGAAGGCGCCGGTACTCAAGGTTAACTATACTATTAAAGGTATTTAAAGAGAACAGGAGGGCCAGTCAACCGCAACGTAACTGTTACCGAAACAACGGTTCCTAGCTAGATCATGGAGTTTTAGAGATAACAGGTCATTCACTTGTGATGCAGGTGCAGGAACTTTAGCTACAGTAACAAACACAAGTAAATTTTAGTAAAATAAAAATGTCCATAGGGTTCGTATAATTTCACAACGTTGTAAAGCTGTAATAAAAGTCACATTACCAGCCAAGACCTTGTCAATTCTCTTAAAATATAATCGGATAGATTTACTACATAATTTAAATAGATAAGACCTAATAGTGATGCTTATACTATTTTAGTGAATAATAAATGAGTAACACGATGGTCGGTTTACCATTCCACGGCTAACACGAAGAACGTGGTTTATGCCTCATATGAGACACGTTGCCGTGTTTACACATGCATACTAACTACCTTGTCACTTAATGAATACTTCGTCGGACGTTCACATCGCGGCATGTGATTATCTTATACCATAAGAATAGCATGACCATAATCTATGTATTGCATAATACAAGCACCAAAATTAGCCACATATATAGTTTCGAGAAAATCGTTAGAGAACTACGTTGTTACTTGCAGAATAATAAGTAACTTTAGTTTGTTAATTCAATAACATAATGTTTTCTTTAATTATTTTCATTT
Source organism: Cecropterus confusis (assembly GCA_018251515.1). Classification (NCBI taxonomy): domain Eukaryota; kingdom Metazoa; phylum Arthropoda; class Insecta; order Lepidoptera; family Hesperiidae; genus Cecropterus; species Cecropterus confusis. The sequence continues at coordinate 13,639 of DWTU01000894.1, forward strand.
GCTCATTCTCTTTTTGATAATATGTTCTGGATAATAATACCTACCGTCTAGCCATTAATCTGTATTGTCTATAATGTTCGTTCGTTATTAATTATGACTTAAGTTTAAAAATACTGTTGTACTAATTTTTTTTCGAATTTTTGTGTACGTTTACTCTATTTTTACAATCAATAAAAAAGAACTAGTCAAACATTATACGAAAACCGTTATATCAGCCTAACTTAGACAAGTATCGAGTTATCTGTGTTTACAGATCTTGACACAATTTTGATAGGAACAGTCCTAATTAAACAAAAGCGCGTCCGATGTTTTTCGGTTACTTTGATAGCTAGCACGGTATAGTCGATTTATGTCTGTTTGGAAAAAATCGCTGTATAGTAGTTTTAAATAAATAGTGATGAATTCTAAATGTTCATAGATACACTAAAAAAATTGTAAAATAACAATGTTGATTTTTTAACCTGTAATTAATTAATTACTTTAAAAAATGCCGGTTAGCTGGTTAAGCCGCTACCTAATTAGCTTAGCTAGTTTCGATAATCAGTTAAATTAGCCAAACCTATCGGTTAACCATGTGATTAACTAAGCTAACTTAGCCGGCTTAACCGGCTAAATTGTACAGCCCTAATCTTAATATTTTCCGTGTCATTTCATTTTATCGTTAAAATAATACGTCATAGTCATTTGTTATCATTCGAGACAGGTCACACTCTCCCCTAACATTAGCATTTTTTGTGATGACCGTTGTAGTTTTTATCCACTTCCACAGAACAGGTTCCTGTCCAAAAAACATACCCCATGATAGTAGTGAAAGTATATTCAGTTTTTGTACACCGATGTTAAAATTATGTATTTTGCAGCCACGAAAAACGAGTTTTGTTAATGGTTTTAAAGATACGAAATGAATATATGCGCACGCAACTTTTTGTTGCGGTTTTTCAATGAAAGAAGATATCATTGCCTGTAAAATACGTGTGAATTGTTAATTTCATTATACTTAAATACAAATGAATACTTTACGTTAACTTTTAATAACGTTAATTTATTAACGTTAAGATTAATATTCAGGTAAAACATAAATAATTAAGTAGTAGTACCTATTAGTAGATATTTGTACAATAAATTTGATTTATTTATTAATTATTTAACACTTTTTAACATTTATTTATTAATTATTAAACAATTTAAACAAAAAATTGTCGCTTTTGATATT
>DWTU01000895.1:0-14844 GCA_018251515.1 Cecropterus confusis
GTATCCCCTGCCTGTCGTAAGAGGCAACTAAAAGGGGGTTTTAGTGCAGTAAAAATCCCACATAACGGCGTCGGGTACCTTTTGAAGGTTTCCCCCTCGTTACACAAAAAAAAAAGGTAAGAGCAAATTATCGTAATGAGGCAGATAAGGTGTAACAGCTGTGCTACCACAACAAAACCACAATAATTTCGACCATACTAATCCGATCCGAAAACTTTAAGCCAATAATGAAATTTTTATCATAGAACTCATTGCGAGTTTCACCTTTTTAATTAACTCGACAATTTCGCATTGATAGCTATTATATTTAAATGTCGTGAAAAATTTGGAGTTTTACTTTATAAAAACTCTAGCTGATTTCAAATTTATATTTTCACTAGCAGACCCGTGCCCACTTCGTTGGACATTAAAAAATTAAGTGTACCTACATATGTATGTATCAGAATGCAAGCCAATCCGGCAAAACATACATGTACAGAGCATACATGTTACCACGTTTGAAGTAAATGAATATGATTTTGTGATTGGTTGTTTATTTTAAATTTTGAATACATCTTTGTATACTATATTTGACTTGGCAGCAAAACGTACTGTTTTCTGCAGATCCAACCCGAGATACAGCAAAATATAAGAGATCATGGGAAAACACAAATAAATGCCCACATTGACAAAGGAAACTTTGTCTGCGTGATTATTCGTCTCGATGATGTTATCTTGCAACCCCTTCTCTTCTTCTCCCCTTTACCCCCTTCTCCGTTTCCTCTTCTCCTCGCCCTTTCCCCTTCCCCTTTACCGCTTTCCCTTTCTTCTTCTTCTCCCCCCTTCCACTATCCTATTTTCTCGGAGAAAAGTGAAAGGGGAGAAGGGAAAGGGGGAAAAGGGAGAGGGACAGGGGAAAAAAGGGAAGGATAAAGGGAAAATGGGCGAATGGGTGCATGGGTGAATAAGTAAAAAACTTTATCTCTTTATAATAAAAATAAAGGTAAAAGCAAAAATATCCTGTCTTCCAAATTGGATCAAATTGCACATGGTGTACAAATTTTATTAAAATCGGTTCAGTAGTTTAAGAATCCATCGCGGACAAACAACGTGACACGTAATTATTAAGAAAAAGATATATTCTAAGATAAAACGATAATACTTTTACTTGACTATTTCGACGATAACTCATATAAAGCGTCTCTCCTTTGTGAAGTCGGTTAAGAAAGAGCATGTCTGGGATTCGTACCGCCGGATATTTTTTAACTGATTGATTTAAATTAGATATTATTTTAAATTACGTAAACATTTGTAGTTCCAAGTTATATTACATTTTCAGTTTGTGACAAAACATTTCTTTTCCTTTAGTTGTGCTATTTTATTCAATAATAAGAACAATATTCGCAAGATATCTATCTCACTACAACATTTGATAGTAAGTTTCAAGATTATGTGGCCCATAAGTGAATAATAAAATGCGTACATGTTTTTCGTTATAACTTTAACGAATAATACTCCATATGATTGAAAATTTTACCGTATCTCGCAAGGATCGTGTGGCCTAATGGATAAGGCGTCGGACTTCGGATCCGAAGATTGCAGGTTCGAGTCCTGTCACGATCGTTATTGGTCAATAGTTCGCTTTTGCTTTTTTTTTTACTATTAATATTTGTTACGTTTTCGTAATGTAATTCAGAATTCATTAGCGTTATTTAAAACAATTACAACTAAGACATGTATCGTTTTTTTTTTTAATAAAAAATAGTTTAATATACTCATTTCTTTAGTTTTTTGGGAAATTGTAAAATAATAATTTAATTTACATTTATAATTAACCTATGCATTGTAGGAATATTTTCTGTTGTACACACTAGCAATTATTATTGAGTGAAACAAAAACATTGAAAGAACCTATTGCGATTTTATGTGCTATTACTAGCCACTGCTGTTACTATGCCAGGCAAGTGAAGTTTTAAACTTGAATTATAAACATAAACATAAACGCTTTCTACACTCATAGCGCCACAGTAGGATTTTCTCCCGTGTTGTGGGTGCCATGGACACACAAAAAAGAATACACAAACACCCAGACCTAGAACAGACTTTTAAACTCACCATTCAGATGTCCATCTGGCCGGGAATCGAACCCGGGACCCACTGCGTGTCAGATCGGCATGGTGGACCGCTCGACCACGTGGGTCGTCTATATTAAATAATTATATTCAAATTAAATTAATAATTTGTGTAAACAAATAATTTGTTAAAATTTTACAGAATTAAATTATTAAGTAGAAAACATTGTTGTCGTAGCAATACGAGAAATTGTATTTACAATTTATTCAAAGATTATTTATTTTTGTACATTAAAACTTCAGAGTAACATACAGAAATTAGTACCTATTTAGGTATCACTTCCTTTGTAGGCTAAGTAGACAGTAATGAACTTGATTTTTTAATGTTATTAATGGGATAGAAATTTAGACACATACTTTCGAAAAACATAAGCCTCGCTCTGAAGCAGGCGAGTAGTAAGAAGCTATCTATTTATTCTGCATATTAGCTATTTATTCTATTCACTTATGTACTGTGAATACTTATATAAACTTCAGTGAACAAAACGATTAGAAACAGGAGCACCCGTGGTAATTATGAACAATAAATCGGGAAATTTAAGTAGTCGGGTTTTTTTTTTATTTAGTATTTTTAAGATGTTATTTTTAAATTAAAAAACTTGTTATTTTTAAACTAAAGAACGTTCACTTTAAGAAGATAAAATAAATGTTATAAATAAAGGCGGCTTGAAAAACACATATGAATTACACAATACAAAACCGACAAATTACAATACCGCGAGTGAAAATGTTTAGCAATTTTATCTAATATATTTTCGATTTTTTGTGTTTGCGTAAGACACTAGAAACAATAAATGAAAATAAGAAATACTTAAAATCTTTAAGTAGCATTTTGTACGTGGACCGTATTGAGCAATCATACCAAACATAAATATTTGAGAAAGCTACCACATCCGAGTAAAGATAACACATGCATGGAATTGGTGGTAAAATTACTAAAAATATGCTCTTAGCACTCAATTTTAAGTTTATTATTTTGTAACCCCAGAAGTGTCGTTTGTTTGGTCAGAAGTTTAATTGTCACCCACGTGGTGGAGCGGTCACCATACCGGTCTGAATACAGTGGGTGCCGGGTTCGATACCCGGCCAGACAGACATCTGAATGATAAGTTTATATTTCTGTTCTGGGACTGGGTGTTTGTGTATTCATCTTTGTGTGTCCATGGTATCCACGATACACGGGAAAATCCTAGTGTGGGGCGTGTAGAAAGCGTTTATGTCTGTTATGTTTAATTCAATCTTAATAGGAATAGAGATGTTAATTATGAGGTATTTAACTATTTACTAAAAACTAACTGCTTATAAACTACTTGCGTAGTGTGCCTAGAGGGCCACAATGAAAACTGGATACAATGTTCTAGCTGCTAATGATGGGCTCATAAAGTATGTTCAGTCATTCCTGAATGTACGATAATTTAATAGTGTCCGGCGCTAGGGGTTCGAAGCTAAGTCTGTCCGGTACTAGGTGCCAAGGACAAAGATTGCATTTTTTTTTTACTAAAACTTAATTAAGGTTCCTAAATATGTTTACGCAGAAATTATATATTGGTCGATTTCTTTTGATTTTATAATTTGTTAACTTAACTAATTGATAAATAAAGTTACATAACATAAAGTACCTTTTCTTTTCTTTTCTGAAAACCTTAAATGTCCACCACTAGGGGACTTCCCTACCTATTTCAGATGTTTAGCTGTATTTATTACCTATAATGGAATTATACTTCATCACACCATTACGAAAAAACAATTTCATTGAGCTGGCGCTTAGTTCGATATATTATGATATGTTTCATAATGTCAAATTTAAATTCTAAATTAAAAATGGTACAAATGGTAAAATTTTGATGTTTTTTTGGATGGTTTAAAAACTGTCTACCGTGCAAAGTGTGACTCCCCTATTTCAAGAAATAATCAGAGATGTATATATATATATATAATTTATTGATATAGATTCAAGTTCTTATCTTATAATTGGTATATTGTAAATACCTTGGTTAAATACTTTTAGTAATAATTCTATTCTAATCCATTCATTTATTAAGAAAATGTGACACGATTGTACCTACTATGAAATTTATTTTAAACTAGTTGGGACCCACGGTTATGCCCGCGTTTAAAAAATGTAACTTGACATAGTTACATATACGTGCGCGTAGAGCGCGCGCGGTTTCTTAGGTTTTAATTTTTTGTGCAAAACCCCAATTAAATTTTCTAAAATAAAAGTTGACTAAGTTACGTCTTATAACATCAGCTATCAACAGTGAAAGTCCTGTCAAAATCGGTCCAATGGTATAAGAGATTACCCACACCAAACAGGCTGACACAGACAAAAATTTTAGTAATTCATGTTATGTTATCAGTTAGAAGCTTGTTATAAGTGAAACTAAATGTGCTACTAACACTTTAGTCGAGGACCATTAATCGATCTGGAAAACAAAAATCTGATCCTTTCAACATTACCTACAGTCTCAAGGTAAAAAAATGTTTAACCCTACTAATTAATCATATATACATAATAAAATTAATATCAGGGTATTTATTTTTTAATTTCTGATATCATATATCAATTCAATGGTCATAGTCATTTTCTAAGTAAGTTCTTTTGCCGTGCTTTGATTTCACGGATTCTAAATCCTTCTCTTGCAGGCAGAGACATATTTCTACTGATGAATTGTATCATAAAAATAAGACTTGGCATCCATACTTATAAGTGTCTGACAATTGCCTGACATTTTTCCTGACAATTTTTTGATAAAATTCCTAATAAAGGGACTTATGGATATTATTCAACATATTTAAATTTATAATCCTTCAAACGAAAATACGTGCAGACGCTACTATGGAATATGGTATTGATTTTGGATAAAATTAACTCTACCTTCCCTGCAACCCTTTGCAACACCCCTGTTGCAAGGGGTTGCAGGGAAGGTAGAGTTTTTACTAAAGCTTCCACCCTACCAACCATTCCAATCCCAATGCGCCAAGGAATTGATAACACATAGAGATATGTTATTTATTTACTCCACAAAATATAAAAAATATTTTTTTATACACTCTTCTTTGTATACTCTACTCTGAAATCTAAATCTAATCTAAATCTAAATCTAATCTAAATCGAAATCATATTATTGAACTTGAAGTAACAAAATATTAGTAAACTATACAGCGTGTTACGGAAATCAAGGCACATTTTTTGTAATTCCGGAGGCTCTTCAGTATTAGATTCTTCTAAATATGAATAAAAACATGATATTTTTTCTACATTTATCCATTAACATTTTATGGCGAATTACATAAACCTTGTTTAAAACAAACGCAGCGCTTGACAAAAGTGTTTGCAAGCACTATAATGTTATGGCATTTTCATTGCGCTGTTTCGCGCAGACAACGTCGGATGAATTGCTAATATAGATACAAATCGCGTCGCCGACAGGAGACGCGCCAGGTAATAATTAGCTCTATCGATCTACGCCCGTCTCCGACCACCACCCTCCGATAACCCCACTCCGCCCCTACATTTGCTATTTATGTTTACCCTTTGACAAATAAGTATTGAGCTGTTTTGACGGAGGAGATAATAACAGCGCTGATGTAAACATGGAAAATTCCAACCATTTGATGTCAACAACAAGTTGTTTACTCTCCGAAAATAACTTTCCTTTACAATATTTCGGCACTAATTATGGTGATTATAGAAGAGTAGAGAAATATTCAAATCAATTATACTATTATTTTGCTACCCACAGTATCTTGGCGAAATATATGATAGTTTTATTACCTTCCCTATCTCTCTCTCTTGTTGCTCTGATGCGCTGCAACCCGCCTTCTATGTAATTTTAAAGGAATTTGGCAACTGACACTACAATTTAAATAATCAATTTTATTTATAGTGACAATATTCTGTCACAAGAAAAAAATAAGGATAAATTTAAATAAGATTGTTCAGTTGTTAATGAGATATGCGTAATCAAACATCGCCCTTAGTACGAGTTAATTACGTTTCCTTAAAACGACCGCCGACATTTTCACGTGTACTGTAACGTATGGCTGAAGACGAAAATGTATGTGTATAATGTATGGGCGAAAACATAAACGGAGATCGTTTTGAGGATACGTAACAAATTCGTACTCAGACTACAGTTGCGTAAGTATCTGAGAAAGTATGTTTTCTTCGGATTTATTTCGTCGTTTTTAGACCCAACACCTACTTATAAATCAATACGGGTACCCGAATACGCAATTAGACAGCGTTATCTACCTACGCCATGTTTGGAAGTCCCTCTCAAATTTGATATTTCATTTAAAGCGTACAGTCCAGGGATAATAAAGCACGGTGCTTCAAAGGCTCTTTGTGCGTCAAAGGATATTGAGTTTCAATTTGTTAAGCCCCCTTTTCCCCTGCAGCGATGCACTCCCGCCTCCCACGCCCTAACAGATGATCTTTGTAGTGGTAACGGGAGAGAATGCACACAATGCCATTTCTCTACGTACAGTACATAAGATGCTGCAGTTTAACTACGAATCAACATTTTACAGTCATTTCGTGAAACGTCTGTAACTTTTTTTAAAGTACGTAACAAAAAAAATCTATTGGCACGCTAGATTTGCTACCATAATGCGAAAGTTTGAGGACGTATGTGCGTTTTATTCTTTCACGTAAAAATTGCGATTTTATTGAAAGGCACACGGATAGTTTATGCCCTTCACAGGGCACTTATTACCGTGGTAAACGTGACCGAAGCGAGCGGAACCGCGGGCATAAGCTAGTACTTTATAAATATAGTAAAGATCATATAATTTTAAGACGACCAAGACGAATATCAAGACGGATAACATTGGTAAGGCTATTTCTAGGGAAAATCTTTGCTCAGCAAATTTTGCGGGCGGAACCATGCTTATAATTGGAAATTAATTTCTATGTACAATATCCGACCACGCCCTGGTTCGATTGACGTCATTGCAGGATTGGGGAGGTACATATATTTTGTATGTTGTTGTAAGTAAATACGCATTACACACAAATATTGTACGGTATTGCATCAGATCTTCTCCACCACCCCTTAGTATATGTACTGGTTTATGTGCTAGGTTGTACATAACGCATCCACCCACTGCTGCCCCGATTTACCGCTATGCGCAACAAACTGTTATGTATAACCGTGAATGTGTTTGTTCTATATAAATACGCACACTTTGACAAATGGAAGCTTCTAGAAACTCGATATCAATATAATCAAAATCCTATAGATGTCACCTTGGGTTCCGTCCAATTTATAAAATAAATATGGATATAATGATGTCAAAGTACGTACTTATCTAAATTAGGCTTATCGCATATACACATCTTTTAGTCTAACAACTGTTTAGTTTTACGATAAAAGTAAGATAGATAAGAAGTTGTATGTAGATCCGTATAAGAACAACTAGGCTCGAATAGTTGCTTAACTAACCAAAAAAAAACAACATCGATAGCGTATTAATAAATAATTGTACACCTATCCACCGACAGTTCGATGTGAAAAACATTCGATAGAGCGACTCCTCACAAACAACCGGCCACTAAGCGGAACTAAAAAAACAGTACCTACTATAAATCGATAAGCACTGCAATAACGCTTAGCGTTCCGCCGTCGACTAAACTGTTTGGTCGTTACAAAATCTTAGAAGCAAATAACACTTTATATACTTGTGTACGCTAGGCCTTAGAATTGACAGTGAGTTGTTTACGTAACACGTAATAAGTTGTTTACGCAAACAAGTAAAGTAAGAGTTATTTTTGGTTCTATTCAGTATATAATATCGAAAATGTCAAACACGTAAAATGTGAGCAATTTCTCGTAGAAAATTCGCTGTTAATTCTATTTGTATATTATATTCTAGTTGTTTAGTTCGTCAATCAATTATTGTCCCACTGCTGGGCACGGATCTCCTCTCAGATTGAAAATTTCAGGCCGTAGTCCACCGCGCTGGCCAAGTGCGAATTGGTAGACTTCTCACAGTTTTGATTTTATTTTTTAAAGAAGTGTGTGGGTTTCCTCAGGATGTTTTCCTTCATTGTAAAACAGTGATAATTTCTAATACGTGCATCGTTTTAGAAAAATCAGTGGTGCTTGGGATCGAACAACGGACCCTCGATTGAGAGGCCGAGTTTCAACTATTCGGCTATCATTGCTGCTACCATATACACGTTGCATTCATACTTGGATTTCACCAACTTTCCAAAAGAAACAGGTGAATAGATAACCTGTCACTGTCAATCACGTTTATCTGTTTTTGTATTCGTTGTATTATTTATTAAAATGTGTAATCGTGTTATTTATTGCAATTTTTGCAAATAAGGGTTCTTGTTTCGTTATTTCGCTAATAATAAAATTAGATAGTTGATATTGAATTTCAAATATGTTATTTTCAACTTAATAATATGAACACTGATTGTCGTTTCGCATGTTTAAGAAAACAACTTCAACTAACAACAAAAACTTAGACTTCAGTTTTTTTTGAAAATTAATAACTGATTATGATAAATCGACTTCGAAGAGGTATGACAATCTTAAGCTTCATTTTATAAAAAAGAAGATACTTAAGTTTTATATTTTTCGTTTCGTATTTCTCTGCGGAGATTATCGAGTATCAGATCAGGTTAATTATAATATTATAAGATCTATATTTAGGATACTTAAGTTTTATTTTTTTCGTTTCGTATTTCTCTGCGGAGATTATCGTGTATCTGATCAGGTTAATTAGAATATTATAGGATCTATATTTACAACGGTACTACTTAAATCTTCCGAACTATACATAATTTCGCTTACGATCTTGCATATCATGGGACATAAAAGTAAAAGCAAAATTCTAATATTCCTGTTAAACCACCGAATAACATGTTTGCGTAATGTCTTACAGGGAATATAGACAATTACCACATTTTTTTCCCCTATTGCATATTAGGGGTTGGTTAACCGGCTGGCATGTGGCTTAATGTGCCCTTTAAATCACTGAAGCGCGCAAATAATTCAGCTAACAGCATCGACTTATAGCAGCGGGCCTGTTTTGTATTGTATTATATTATATTATACTTAATTCATTAAGAATTTATATATACCGCATGCACGACATTTCTCCATGCAACAAAATATGTAGGAGAACGAAATTTACCGATATATCTATCAGAACACACTTGCAATGGGCTGGCCATTTCTTTCGCAGTTACAACAAATACGCGTATACGTAAAATATACGTATACGTAAAATACGCGAAAAAATGTAGCTGTAATGTTAATAGAAACTCACAAAAAGAAAGTCATGCCCCTGGCGTTGCTAAAAAGCCCATTCCCTCATCCAAATCAAAATGCAAGTTCCTAAATCCAATTGCCCCCTTCGAGGGAACGATGGTGACTATAAGACGTTCCAACTCAGTCCTCAAGCATAAAGTAGAAAAAGGACAATCGGACAATCAGAAATTCGATTTTATTTTGGGTTGAAAATGTTTACACGTGCTCCACGCGATCAGAAAAATGACAAACATACATAACTGCTTCAAATAACCCGCAAAAGAGAAACAGCTGAGTCACAAGCAGATGATAACTTTCGTTTGGAGAGAGACAAGTCTTGACTAGTTGGTAGAAATTTTTCCGTCTGCTGCTGACCATGACGGATAAATTTATGTACCTACATTTAGATTTAAGGGGTGGCTCTTAACCTGCTCCTCTCCTCATACAATAAATTTCTGTCGCATACCGATCTGGTATTACAAAATATATTGTAAAGCTTCATATCTCAATATGTATCATCAGTTTAATGTACTGCCATACTGTACTTATAATTTGTATATAAACACAAAGATTTTTTTAAACAAAGATCCTATATGAAGTATGTAATTTAAAACTTCAGTCATAGCCCCACGGCTAGGCACGTGTGTTATTTCATTTCGTTGATTACTGAGGGTTTAATTATGATCCCTTGCTTTCATGCAGCCGTAGGGCTTCATTTCATTTTGTCAATTTTGGAGGGTGCGGGATCATATTCGCATTTCATTTTGTTTGAGGGCGCTCCTGCACCCCTATGCATGTGTGAGTTGCAGACACGTGTCTACATACACGCGTACAGCGGCTTGGGATTAAGCGGACGCCATTATGGTTCCTATTGAAAGCGTGTGATAGGTGTACACGTAATTATACACAATATGTCTCAACGGCTACACCCCATTTTGATTTAATGCCATAGTACAGGAAAATAAGACAGAAGTTTTCTCGCAAGCAAACATTATTTTAAATGTTTGAATTCGTTTCCGCGCAAGGAGTTTTCTCGCAGACATTGTCTAAAAGTTCGAATTTCGTCTTCAAAGAGCATCTATTGCCGATTTAAGGCAAATCTCTTATATGACTAATTTATGTTACGTTAAATAAATTGTCATCTAGATATTCCGTGGCGTTTATTCAATAAGATTTTGATTGAATAGAAAGGTCTTGTTCTAAAAGAAATTTTACTAATGACGAGTGTTTGTGTACGCTTGTACACACACTTACAGACACAGACACGCGTGACAGGAAAAATGTGCTTAGGAAGATATTATAAATCTTGTGTCAATTGCTATCTTGTTTATGGCTGCAGCATTAATAATTTGGAAGTCAAAATCTGATTTTAGTAAATACAAGTGGTCAAACGTAAAATCTTTATGCAGCACATTGATATACTTTTGCGTATCAAAAGATAGGCAAAATCTATTTTCTTTGCAGTTTTAATACTGACTGTTTTGCATAATACATTTCTGGCTGGTCCATTACTTGTGTCTTGGGGTAACTCATTATTTTTTCTTGATGACAATGTGACAGTCATAATTTTTTTAATATGACATGTTATGTCTACAATATATAATAATATCTAGTATACAGACCTGTACAATCTTTCTTATTCAGTGTATCTCAGGATCAAATTATTGCGGTCAGATAAATATACTACTTTTTAAATCTACGGGTCTAGTATTATCTACCCTTCTTGTATAGACACACAGTTTTTAAGCTAATTAACTCTTGTGTGTACAAAACCAAAATTTATACGAACATTTTTATACGAACAAAGTCGAAAGCAAAATCTAGTGCCACAAAATAATAATAATAAACGATATTCTATTCTGCCGAGGTTTTCGTTATAGTCAATTCAATGCATCGACCCCTAATCTGGTGCGTTTGTGTGCTGTGGACTGATGCATATACACTACTTGTTAAAAGGATTCTAGGAAGTACATAAAGCTATTAGATAACAAAATTATAGATGGCGGACGGACTCGTATTGTCTCGCTCGCACCCTATTCCTGTCTTTGTTTCACCGTGTACGGTGTGAGGAAAAAATATTTTTTTCCCTAAAATATCTGTGGAACAATGTCATAGTATTTACGCTCAAAACAATTAAATATCACCAAATATTCCAATAGTGGAAAAAGAATGTTTAACATTATTAGTTGATATTTGATGATGTCTTTTTCCGATTATTAATTCTAAATTACATCACTTTGAAAATATTTCGGTACGACTTTATGATTTAAAACCTTAATGGGGTTTCCGACTTCAAAAAAAGGGGGTTCTCAATTCCACTGAATTTTTTTTTGTATTGTCTACTCGTAGAACATAGATTAGTCGTATTAATGTTACAAAATGTGTTGAGCGCCGACTTCGGGCCTATTTACTATGTACTGTGTATGTTAGAAAACAACATTTTTTTTTTTGAGGCATAGAAGTCGGTTACTAGTTTCTGTTTTTTTTAAGTTCCCATCGGTCATATTTTAGATACGTTATTACAAAATTGCATATCCAAAATTATAAATTTAAAATTTGACTATCCGTCCTGGATGCAGGCAACTCTTCCTATCAGATTTGGTGACAGTCCATACAACGGATAGTTTTTGTAGCGTATGCTGCATTAAAGTTTAGCACTTTCACCTCTTCTGATAGTACACTCACACTTAACACCGAAATCTTAACTTCTAATGGATCATCCATTAGATTGGGTGACATGTTCGAGGCTGAGGGGAAGCCTGGAGAACTTTAAGCTTTTAGACATATTAACATTAGATAAGACGAAACAATCTGCTTAAGACACGCCAGCGCTTAAATTTGTTTAGGAGTATTATTTTTTTGTCAGTATAAATTATTACTTTATTTTTGTTATTGTTTGTTTATAAAATGGTAAACTATGAATTAAATGCATTTAATTCACACTCATTAAAAACCATTAATGCTTAAAGGCTTGTAATTTTTTTTTAATAAATACAATAATATTTTCCGATCCGGTGGTAGTGTAAAAAAAAATATTGTAAATGACAATTTGTAAGTGCCCCTGTAGGCCTATGCAAAATAAAGACATTTCATTCCGTACCTTACGTTTACTAATTTATCATTTGTTATTTTTAAATTTGAATAATAAGTCAACAAAAAATATGTCAAAATAATGTTCAATTCTATATTTAAACTATTCTTTATTTCGCACTGGCCGAAATACAAAAAGAAAGCAAATGCTAAGTCAATTGACGTTAACATTACTTACAAATACAACTTAATATGGAATATTATCAGTGCTAAATCCATCAATTTTTTATAGTATAAAAGTAGCAAGCAAACATACAGTGCACTTGTTGGTAAGTGGCTACTGCCGCCCATGGACATCTGTAATCAGCCCTAGGTAAGATCAAAGTCTTACCTAAGATTAGCCACAGATCCGTTGCTACCCCTGAGGACTAAGATGGAATGCCTTCCGAAAGTATGTCTCCAAACCAGAACACAGCAGCGCATAACACTGCTGTTATTAGGCAGAAATAGGCGTGGCGGTGGTGCTTACGGAGTCGAACAACAAAGAGTTCTACCACCTTCAAATTAACAATTCATGCATCCATCATTATTGAAAGTCCACAGCTGGACATAGGCCTCTGAATCCAGAAGCAAGCTAACCGGTCGCCAAGAATTGCTAAAGGCAGAGGTATAAGCCATACATTCGTTGTATTGTAATTTATTAACTTAATATTATATAACATGTATGTAACATTTATATAATATGTTTGTCACATTTAGAGAAATGATTAATAATATTATTTTTGTGCTGTCTCTATCATAGTAATCACATTTTGATCTTCAGCCTTCATTAGCTGGGTTTCAATCAATACTGTACTTGTTCGTATATTAAAGGGGGTTCGTATTTTCAGCGTTGCATTGTGTGCGTTAATACCCTGATTCAAAGGAAAGCAAATACCGCCGACGACTAATCACATTTTGATTGTCAGCCTCTATTGGCTGGGTTTCAATCAGTGCTGTACTTGTTGGTAGATTGAAGGGGGATACGTATTTTCACCGTTGCATTGTGTGCGTTAACACCCTGATTCAAAGGAAAGCAAATGCTGCTGACGACTAAAACTGCGTAACTCTATTAATCGTATTTTGATTATTTATATTTATATAATACTCTTTCAAAGTTTTCATTTTCTCAATTAAAAATTACTCGGCAGCTGTACTCCCATTTTCTAACCATATAACAAAAAAATAATATTTTTCGATAATAGTTATGTCTTATTTCAGGTCATCTATTTCCTTATCCGTTAAGCAGTTTTGCGTTATCAAATAAAAAAACGTGCGGTAATCGGGGACTGCTTATAACTAAACTCTCTCACAAACAGTTGCTTACATATTCGTCCGCTTTCGGAGCAGCTCGTCTCGATCCGTGCGAGCTTCGTTGTACCATATACATACACATTAAGCGAACGCTCGGCCGAGCTACATGGCAGGCGGAGTGGGGGGGTGTTAGGTTTTGTTTTAGTTACGGAATTTCTTGATTCGGTCGCCGCGCTCAAAGCCCGCGATAAAAGCTATGCAATAGCTTAACATCCAAACATATTCGTACAACTGTCGCATTTCTAATATATAAAAGGAATTGGATTAGTGGAAACCTACGGTTTCACCCTCATTTACTTACAAACAAAACTAACAGTGTCCATAATACGAGTTTATTTTTGTTTACTTACAATAATTTGACCATCATTTTTCATCATTTACACTACAACTAAGTACATTGCAAGGTTTTGCTGGAAACGATATCAAAAACTTTGGAGTTTACATTGCAGTGTTTGGGCAAAAACATAAAGGAGATTATTTTGAGGAAACAATAGAAACTCGCACCATCGAAACTATCATTAGTAACCGTCCAATCTAATAGAATTCAGATCCATATCCAACCGCAGTCCTATGATGTTCTAAACAGTTTAATCCAGTTGTACTATCTTTGAAAAACAATAATAATACCTGCCGAGAAACAAGAAACAAAGTGAAGTGAAAAAAATTCGTAAATCAATTCGTTTTAATAAAAAGCAAGACGTAACATTGGCTAACCTCGCAAAATCGATGTATCTCGTCCTGTTTCCTTTGAATTCACAAAGGCCAAGGTCAAGGAGAACGAGGGAAAAGCAAATAGGGAGCTTGAACGTCATGAATCAGGGATCGTAACGGTGTAAGGTTAAGTTTTGAAGGTGATATTACTTTAATGGGTACATTTTAGTACTAATTTAGAGATGCGATACTCGTTATTAGATTATGTGGCTGTTGTCTAAGTTCTCAGGATAAGCAAAGTATTTTCCCTGGTGGACTTCTGGTAAGCTTTAATCAAAATTAGGATAGATTACAGGTGTATTTTGGCAGCGATAACCAAATACCGTCATCTGAATCGCCCGTTTGCTACTTCTATAAATATTTTTTTC
>DWTU01000896.1:0-14835 GCA_018251515.1 Cecropterus confusis
GATTTATTCCTGTGTCGTGGGTGCCATTGACACACAAAGACAAATACACTAACAGCCAGATGTACAACAGAAATCTAAACTCATCGTTCAGATGTCTGTCTGGCTGGGGATCAAACCCGGGACCCACTGCATGTCAGACTAGAATGGTAACCGCTCCATCACGTGGGTCATCAGACGTCAGTTAAACATTACTGCGTTCTGGTTTAAATGATGTAGTAAGGCAGACATGCTTATCTGAGATGATCCAACTTAGTCCTCAAATATAACTTATCAGTGACCGACGACAGGTAAGACTCTAATTTTATCTGCGGTTGATTACAGTTGCTCATGAGAGCCAATGGCAACATGACCCACGTGGTGGAGCGGTCTCCACACCGATCTGACACTCAGTGGGATCCAGTTTCGATCCCCGCCCAGACAGACATCTGAATGATGGGTTTCGACTTCTGTTCTGGGTCTGGGTGTTTGTGTATTCGTCTTTGTGTGTCCATGGCACCCATGACACAGGAGAAAATACTAGTTTTGGGCTATGAGTGTAGAAACGTTTAGAAAAAATACGTTAAAATAATCTATCCCATTTTATCCTATGTTAGATTTTTATTGGAACAACTCATACATCTATCGTGAGAATAACAAGTTGACAGTATCATAAACGACGAAAACAGAAACAGGGACTTACTAGACTTTTATAAGCAAAAACCGGACCCATAATAAATATTTAGTCGGCAAACTCCGTTTACTAAAACAACTTTTGCTTGCGGCTTAGGGCGAATGAAAAACTTTTCTCGTACAGGACTAAGCCCAAATGAGTTTTTTCGCCAACATAGTTTCAACAAAAGGGGGTTGTGTATGCTTCTTTAGTTTGTTAGTTGTTTATGACGAAGGTATTAATTTTTGGTCAATAGCGTTAGCTTTATGAAATATTTTGTTTACCTGATTAACAAACTGCTCGTGTATTTAATACAAGTTTTTTCACATGGCTCCGACTTAGGCTACGTTTCAATCGGAGAAGTTTATCCTATATCTTAACTTAGGTCGTTAATTATAATCCGATTAGTGGTTTTTGTGTGAAAGTGTAACAATGGGGTCATCCTCACACTAGTTCATCTTTATAATATTGGTATGACGAGATAGTTAAAATAACATTTAAGGTACAGACAAGCAAGTTATCTAACTGTAATACAGTAGATAAGTGATGCAAATAGAAATAGAAATTGTTTATTTCTGGCACACTAGTTTTACAGTAAAACAAAGAAATTAACCTAAAATTAACCTATGATATATCTACTTAATAAAAATAAAATAATAATAATTAAAAAACAAATTTACATTTTTAGTCTGCAACGTTCGCATGTGTCCAGTGGCCCAGAAAATGGAGCTCACTCAGCATAATGCCGTAGTTTTGGCTACGGCGCTGATTTGGGATTTTGACTCCGGGATCCCCGTCGGAACACAACCGGATTCCTCCATGCCCCTTTCGGGCTCTTCTCCTGCGAGCATTTACGCTCACCGCATCTTCTGGTATTGTCAATGGCATACAAACACACATACCGCCATCCTTCTTGGGGTCGCTTTGTTGGATGGTTTGAGCTCCCAGTTTTGTCGCCCGCAACGACGGAAGCCCGATTTAGTCGCCTCTTACGATCCTCTACCTAGAGGATATCGTAGCCCTATTCTGATTCTGGAATAACAGGGACGAGACCTCTGAATGCCTATTAGGACTCCGCTAACTAAGTGTTACATTCACCCGAATAATCTTACAACTTATGGTGAGGAAATTGTATATTGCGATTCAAAAAAATAGGTTTTGACATACACAGCCGCCCGTTCGTAAATACACAGAAGTATTTGTTGCATATTACGATAGCTCTTTCATAAAAGACAAAATTCTAAAATCACTATTTTAATTTTCAAAAACTGCATATGCATGTTTGAATGAAACAATCATAGTTATCGAATGATTGTTAATAAAGTAATAACAGAATTATTTAAAATTAAAAAAAAAACTTCTTCAAACTCCTTTTCAGTAGGTTTTCTTGAATTTTAAAGAAGACTCGTTATAACAATAAATTCTAATATACTCATTTTAATTTGAAGACATCAACGTGAAGTTATAATTATGAAGCTCTAAAATTTGCAACGCGGAGCACTCCGGGCTAATTTGTTCAGGAATTGGATCGGAGCAAACATTAGTGGATTGAAAAACTTTTCAATTATATCCATTTGGCTACAAGGGCGAAAGTAAAATTAACCTAAACTTTGTTCATATCCACTTAAGGTCATAATTAGGCTAGTTTATAGACCATTCTACATATACGAGTGTTGTTTAATAACCTTGAAGTACGAGTAGCAAGGGAGCATGCAGTCCACCGATGGTTAGTGGCTCCTGCAGCCCATGAATATCTGCAATCAACCCCTGATAAGACGATATGGTCCCAGTCGACCCCGCGGGGATTGCCGCCGGAGGCAAATGGGAATCTGCCTCAGTCTTACCTGAGGTTGGTTATAGACGCGTTGCAACTCCTGAGGACTCGGATAATGTTTCCCTTACCTCGACCTTCCCACCAAAACACAGCAGCATAATACTGTTGTTATATGGCTGAAATTGGTGTGCTTCCAGACTCGAAACAGGTTTCTACCACATGTAAATGGTAACTGACGACCATCATACATCTCCCTAACACACTGAGGACGGGGATTCTAAAAGAAGGCAATCATAAATGCGGTGTTATTCCTGAGGACTAAGAAACGCTTTCTACACTAATAGAAACAGAAAGATTTTCTCCTGTGTCGTGGGTGCCATGGACACACAAAGACGAATACACCCAGAACAGAAATCTAAACTCAGCATTTAGATGTCCGGTATGTCGACCGCTCCACCAAGTCAGATGTGTAACCAACTTGATATAGAACAGTTCTTTTATGTCAATCATAGATGCGTTGCTACTCCCGATGACTAAGATGGTTGCCTGATATAAACGTGAGCCAGCGACCACACCCTTTCACAGAAACGCTAGAACTACTTCACGCTAGAAATTGTTGTGGCGCTTGTAAAAGATGATCGGCACAAACGGTTAAATGTAGTATGGAATTTGAGCGAATTGGTATATTATGCGGTTAACTTGTCAACCACAGGCAAGTCATGTGAAATCTAATTTAATGCATACAAGGCGGCAGAACGAATATGGTTCGGTGAGGTACCACTCCCCGATCGAACCATAGGTATTATTTTTTTTTGTACGGGCGAAACCTTCTAAAGATACACCGATGCCTTGGGAGAGACTCCGGGTTACGTGAGATTTTTACCCAGTAAAGCCGCATCGGGCCTCGGGACTCCGGGGTCTCCAATGAAACGCACCGCTGCCCCATACCACGGCGCCCCACACGAACTCATCTCATGCATTTAAAACAATATGTATAGGTAGATCTATCCGTGTTTTCGCTCGCACAACGTATTTTCCGTTCAAATCCGGATCAGGCGTGCAGTGTCGGTGGGCGTGATCGAGCACGCGGGCGCTGCGTGCGCGTGACGTCACCGCCGCGCCCGCAGCATTGACACACTGCGCGTGCACCTGTGGCAACACATACACTCGCTCTAGCGAACGCCGTTTATTAAATACTGCGTGGTTCGACTATATCATCATCATACAATAATGTATGGTAACTTTGTAATGTACTTCCACGGATCGGTTGCGATTATGTTACTATTGGTTGTATAAGAAATAATAGAAGTAACTAATTTTATTATGTATATCGGATATCTTAAATAAACACATTTCTTGTCTTCTTTATTAAATACAGTCTGCTGTTTTCTGATTTGAACGTTAGCCAGGCACGTATTTAATTCTGCTGAAGAGTTCCAAATGAGAATATTTGACCAATATCGACCACCTTAATTTTCGAAGTTATACGTCATTCATCGCAGTGGCGAAACAATTTCACAGGAAGATTTTTCTGCATGTTCCAGGATTTAATTCTTAATCGCCTTATACGATATCCACAGACAAAATGAGAACGCTGCGATTCTAGAAAATGCGCTTCGAAACATCAATGCGATATCAATAAATAAAATTTGCGGTTCGAAAGTAATTTTACAAGAAGCTCTGCGCCTTTAAACAAATATTTATTTACAAAAAGAGCAGGTGTTGAAATAAATAAGATAAGATTGTCATATACCTTCAAGCCAGAGCGTGGAATATTGATTCAGCTGATAGTCACAGAAATTCGTAATTTCAATAACTAGAAAAACCTGGTCGGTCTATACCAATATTACTAGTATTAATGATGTCTTAATAGATCATTATTAGCAATTTCCTAGACGGACGTCCAACTTCAAATTCTTGCCAATCCAGAGTTTCCTAGCCAGAAATGTAACGTGACTTGGGCTAATATTGTAAATATGAAAATAACTACCAACCATTGCATCTGTCATGTGATGGTAACGATAAACACTAAATGAGATATAGAAATTATTAAGACAATTATCATTAGTTATACAATGGTTTTCCCAAAATCATAACAACCAACTAAGACTAGTAATTCATAAGAAACTTTTTTTGACATCCTCAAACACAAATTGACAAATATTACAAATCTTAGTTTAGGATACTAAAATCAACCAATCAAATCTACGTAATAGTTTTAGTAAAAATATCGACTTTGTTATATGAAATGCTGACATATGCTGAGAAAAAAGAAAAAAAATCAAAGCAAACCAAACCACTAAGCGATATTCCTTCCCATTCTGACCTATCATAAAATTTTGTCACGTGATACAAATTAAACTTTTTTTATACGATAAAACTTTATGTAATAGCAGTGATCACAACTTTATGTAACACCAGTTTAAATGAAACATAAAAAGTGGCAATTAAGTAGATGTCGTCAAAACATCTATTTTGTTGCAACAACACCTCAATGAGTCTTAAGTTAATCACTGTTCATAATCCTATTATGACAAATTTTAATGATAAGTAATCATCAGCAGCATATCATTTGATAAGAATAAAAGCTGCAGTTTCTGCACTGATTTCTTTTGATAAAGAAATGAAACATATACCAGTTGCTGAAAATGAATATTATACATACAAACTGGTTCTCCATTTATTTATAAAATAAGTCATACAACTTTTAAATCAATAATCGATCCAACGAAGGAAACGGCTACATACATGTAGTCACTTTACGTAAATTTGCATAATACTCTTAGTTTACCATGACCTACTCAATTATTATTATCATATTTTATTTCTACTATCAATTCATTTTTATCATTAATTTCCTTACAAGCCTATTTATTGATTTACTTGAATGAAAATCAATTTATTCCAAGGCTGAGTCAAAGGTCTTTCAGGTCTCGAGTCTAAACTCCTAAAGTTAATTATGGATAAGGAATGCCATTTACTATTCAATTTGTATATTTACTTCGTTATCGCTATTACTAATTGGTTCCTCTCTATTATCAGCGCATTCCTTGGGGCATTCCTTTATCGATGATTCATGTAGAATCGTCAGGAAGTTAAATTGCTTTATATTGATCTCACGGTGTCGATCGATGACATGATTCATGAACTTTTCTTGTGGATTTTCATTCATGATGTCGCAATAATTGTTGGAGTCATTACATTGTGTAATGCTGCTTTGATATGGAATGTCGTGGGAATTGTTAGGTCAGTTATAAAGGTCAGTCTTGTTGTTTAGTTGTTTTTTGTGTGCCCGTGCGATCCGCACTGGGCGTCGAGACCACTCCGCGACCGCTTATATAGCCTCGGTAGCGCTGATACGGTGGTATATTTACATTGCGATAACGACCCGACATTTGCACTCAGCTTTTGGTTCCTGTACTGACAGATAAGCTATTGCTTTTCTTTTTACTGCGAATTTCAGTCGCAAAGTCGCAATAGATTCTACCAAATGTTAAGCGATGACGCAACAGTGCCTACACGTGCGAAGCGAAATTTAGTGAAGTGGAGCTATTTGCGCAAAGTGAATGGAAAACTACAGTGCATTATTGGATGATCTTATTGGTCGGTTAGGGTAGGGCTTCACATGACGTGAAGTAATGATAGCATCGTTGTATATTACCCGAATAGATTTTATCCTCCGGACGTCTACTAGAAACGCGCTGATGAATTGACCCCCACATCATTTCCTCCTTTATGAACACTTGCCCATGAGTAGGACATGTGGGATCCCATTCGTGCGCGTTAATTACGTTTGTAATAATTAAATTGGAACGGATTTCGTTCCTTCTTAATATATATTACAACTTCAGACCACGGACTTGGTAATATGAAATACTAAAATCTTTTTAAATGTTGAAACGTGCACGCGCACGCAGCCACCATCACTGCCGATAAAGTCAGTTGTTATAAGTCAGCTCTGAAACAATACTATTATGTTAAAATTGTACAAGGTCTAAAATTTCGGCTATATATAACTATGTCGAATATCATTTTTTAAACGCGGGTATAATCGCGGGGCTCAGCTAGTCTTTATATATACCTGTAATTATTCTTAACTACCAATTTGATCATACAATTTTCGCGAAACAGACGAACTGCCAAATCAAATCAGGACACGTGAAGCCCCACCAGTCCACGTCGCGTCGTGCAGCGTGACGTGCGCTCACGTCACGCGCACGCCGAGACTGCGTGATCGCGTGCTGACGCGCCCACCTCGACCCGTGTTCACATCCGTTCTGAGTAACCAAGTAATTTATTTAGCGGTGTTGAGTATTTCTCCGATTTGCACCTGCTTGTGTTAGGTACTGGACTCAGGAATGAGATATCCATGTTTTACAGATCATTCGGATATGGCAAATAGGTTACATAAATATAGATAATTGAATTAAAATCGTAACAAAAAGACTGGTAAACTGACAGCAACACTGCATCGTTTTTGAATGGAAAGAGTGATAATTAACAATCTATAATCAGAACCAATCTTAAGTAAATGATAATTTTGCAACACTTCATGACTGATGTTTTTTTTTTTTTAATATTAAACAGTTGAAGAAACAAACGAGCATTTAATCCACCTGATGGTAAGTGGTAACTGCCGCCCATCTTCAAAGAACTTTACATACGACAGAAGTTCTGTCTAAAGACAATCACAGATTTTCGCGTCGTAATTGAGTCAGCCGGTACCTACATCCTTCTAATAAAACGTATGAACTGATTCAATATAGAAAACGCTATAACAACGGTACCTCCCTGGTTAAACCATCCTAGTTCAACCAGTATCCTTTCAACCGCTGATAGGCAAATATTTGGACCGTCAAAAAATTACATATAATTTGTACATTTGTTTTGCATAATTTCATATATATCTTATCATTAACAACATTGTTGCAATATCACTTTTAAAAACGTTCCAACTCATGGAATTATGCTGAGCCATTTACTTAAGATAATATACAATGATCTTGCTGACTTGAATATATAAGGATATTACGCGATACATCGTTCAGATATCATATCTATTGTAAACGATATCCATTACAATATTTGTTTTTGATGACGTGACATTATACAGCTACATTAAGTCACATTAGATTTTAATGAATAATCTCTTGGGGATATTCCACTCGTGCTCATTCTGTGGTTTTTCGGGGTCATTTGGATATAAATATTGATAAGTTGTTATACAAAGACTAAACATTTTTATTAAATACACTAACGAAAGTATAGAAGGAGTTTTAATAATAAAACTAATTATTATCTACATGAAATTGGGAAAAAACACAAGCCATTGTTATATTAATAATATGTTATGTTATTGTTTAATTGGTAGACCACTGCCACACCTACTTCTTAATGACATCAGTACAGACTTAGCCCTTAGGAGTATTGGCGCATCTGTGTAAGAACTCAGGTATTACTCCAATTTTATAAGAAGCAAAGCATAATTGTCTGTGGCAGTGACCATTTCTGGTGAACAGCATGCTCGTTTACTTAATAAAACATAAATGCAAACAAATCCCTGTTTACAAGCTGGTAAAATGTAGCTGCTCTCACAGCTTGTTGACGACCCGCGTGGCGGAGCGATCGCCATACCGGTCTGACACGCAGTGGGTTCCGGGTTCGATCCCCGGCCAGACAGACATCTGAAAGACAAATTTCGATTTCTGTTCTGGGTCTGGGTATTTGTGTTTTCGTCTTTATGTGTCCATGGTACCCACGACACAGGAGAAAATCTTACTGTGGGGCTATGAGTGTAGAACGCGTTATTTATTCATAAATGAAAAAAGAAAAATAAGCTCTACAAAGAAACAACTATTTACGATGGCCTCGTCTCCTGACTCACGGATGCGTCACGTACGAGTACATGTGGAAACACTTCATTCCGGAGATAATTGGCGACAGACTCTATAAACCAGACGAATTATGAATCTTCTTACAAACATTTCAACCTTAATACGAAACTAGAGATAGCTGAAAACATGGATAATACAAACTGCCAATTACAAGCGGCCTCACCTATTCTCCTTCACTTTCTTCTTTTAAAACAAATACTTTTGTTTCTACTTTTATAGTACGTATACTAAGCTTCTATACTACAGTGGTGACGTTTTAACATCGAAAGATTTAACAACATCTATTTTCACTGAGATTATTTAATCATTTTAAGGTAATTAGTACCACCGCTAGTTCCAAGGGAGCTCCAAGTTATGTCCGCATTGCTTATTTTTGTAAAAAAAAGTTTAGAACACTGACAACAAGTAATATCTTTTCAAATATTTTTTGTATTTAAAATCATATTACCGCTGGTCACACGCTTATTTCTAGCATGAATCAGTTTTTGCATTTCGGTGGAAGATTGCCGGCTCACTTATATATGAGGCGGCCATCTTAGGATTCGGGAGTGTTAAAGCATCTGTGATCGACATCGCTTACAGAGGTCCGTGGACGACAGTCACAACTTACCATCAATCATCAAGTGCTTACTCGTCTGCTATTTCAATCTGATAAAAAAATGAAGTTTAGGCATCATTACTGCATCGTAATTATCCTGATGAAAAATGAACCCCAAATGAGTACATTCGCAAAATGATCCCCAAAGCCTTTTCGAACAAAGGCTGGAGTAAATCACCTAGACAAAGGTTCTAAAGACTTCAAACAAAGCCTCGAGGTGTTTAAAGGAAGGCTCTTACTGTTGGCAGCGGACCAAGACTGCGCCTTTCTACCCACTCCACACAAGATCACTTTTCCCCTTTATTTACTCTCACTGAATTTCCGAGGAACTTCGTAACGGAACTCGAAATGTACACAAAATCTTACTCGAATGCCTTGATATACTCACACCAGATGTTATTTTTGGGAGCCGTTTGTTGTTTGGAAATTGTTTCCAGTTACAGTAAGTTTATGTAATATGGCTTTCCACAAGTGGAAGTCCAAGAATTGCAGTAATTCAACATCGTTATCATAAGATCAGATACTAAATTAAAAAGCATGCAATTCCTACACGGCAGAAGTGAAAATATTTCTGAGCATAAAGCTATTAAGACTTATGCTTTTTCAAAAATCAATTAATCAAAAAAAATTCAAACATCAATTAGTAGTCACTGCAACCCATATTCGGATAATTTATTTCGCATATTCGAAAATTAAGCTCTGTTACAAGCTACGAAGTACAGTCAAAAGCGTGATTCAGAAAGGGGTCCAGTACATCTAGTTGTAGCGCCAACAACTGTTGTCGTAACGAATTTTCGTTACATCGAATTTCAAATCGCAACGATTTTGACGTTTCACGTCAAAAATACATGTCTTATTTTAAGGAAGAGTACTGATATTAAATAGATCTGTCCATTGATTAGTACGATTCGTCTATTATCTATTCTAGTTTTAGAAGAAGTTGCATAAATATCAAAGCTTACCAGAGACTAATTTGCCAGTGCATAAATAACAATTCAAATTAAAATTACTAATCATTCGCTACATGGTAGAACGTAATAATTTGTACCTGCAAATAAACTCTGTACTCAACAATTTGCTCTACAATGGACCTGAGTATTTTTAGTGAGTTTAGTGAGTATTATGTTCTAGGTTTTTAAATACACTTACAGCCGTATATATAACCTACTTTTTAGGAATTCGTTAAAAGTAGGAATTTTGGCGAATTTAGAGATCTTAAAATAGTATATAATCTGAAATGGTGGAGCAACAAAGAATTCTCTCATTTATTGACTTTATAGCCTACTAACTGTTTTCCGCAGACTTCGTGGGCACAGACATTCAACCCCTACTTAATGTTCTTAACTGTGGAATAACAAAAGATCTTTTCTTAGTGTGTGGCGTCATAAAATTAGCCTGTTGTCCAAATTATGGTTTTAGCTTTAGTCATTTCGACTCTGCAATGATTAGTCTAATTCGCTTTTATATTGACATCTCAGAGGATCTGATGGATTGAGAGGAGGATCTGATGGACTGAGGAGTATTAAGCTCTCATTGATATCGCAGAGGATCTGTTTATCTGATAAATAGCAGTAGCAAATCTTACTGGTATTATACATGCGAATGTTAGTGAGGATGTGTATGTGTCTTTGTTATTTTTTCACACAATAACTACTGGTCGGATTTCACTGAAATTTGGCGCACAGGCAGGTAGTGGAATAATACATGGTATACTCAATACCGGGCGGAGTCGCGCAACGGATCTAGTAATCTATAAACAATTGCAATATATAATCAATGACCCACGTGGTGGAGCGGTCACGATACCTGTTTGACACGCAGTGGGTCCTGGGTTCTATCCCCGACCAGACAAACATCTGAATGATGAGTTAAGATTTCTGATCTGGGTCTGGGTGTTTGTGTATTCATCTTTGTGTGTACATGGCACACACATGACACATATGGCGCAAAAACATCCTAGTGTCAGGCGTAGAAAGCGTTTATATAATTTTAACAGCACACTCAGACTACCTCTAAAGTCGAACCGCAAATAAAATGGATAGCCTAGTAATAGCTAATTAAATCGCAGTTTCCAAACAATAGTGTGCAATGTTGTCAAACACGTGCAGAGGGCGTTGCAGTCGTATTTTTCGCGGTGACTCACTCGTTGCGGTACTCGCCAGCCCTTTGTTTTGCGTGACATTGGCAGGCCTGCGAAACCAGTCACGGTGTCGATTTAAACGCATATATTTTATGAACGATATTGAAAACAGTTTTTTGTATTCTGGTTTTTACTAGCTTGTGATAATGTATAACAATGTGTTTAGGTCCGTGTTGTTTAGCTTCTCGAACGTACGAGTTTAAATCGAATTGGTTTGAAGACCTTTTATATCGTTATAGATTGATTTTATAGTCTGAATATCCCTTTCAGTGGATTTGAGAGGGTAAAATTAAATATTTTTTATTCCTCACAAAGTTCCATGTGTCAGCCCTTTAAGGCCCATATGCCTCTAAGCCACCTCTTAATCGGGGCTTTTGCCAATAGTCATCACGCTTAGCGAGCGTGTTGTTGACCGCAGTGAGTTATAAATATACACAGGAGGACACCATCCCCTGGATGGGACGTCCACGGGAAGAGAGGAAATGGGCTATTTAAGATCGAGACTATACAGCACTGGCCGAGAAAATTATAGATAAATATATCCTTCAAAAAACAAATCAGACTTTCTTGGATTTGAACATTGACGTCCAGTCTATGTAAACGAAATTCATAAACTATTGTTATTGTTGATCTCGAAAATAAAAATCTTTCGTTTCTTAGGAATATTATCGATTGTTACTTCAAAAAGTAAAGGTGGGCAATGTTTACAGTCAAATCTTACGGACTGAATACTTTGGCATTTACAACTTCCGGATATTCATGGGCCAAATTGCGACTGTAAACTCATCGTACTTTAACCAAGAAATTATCCTGTCATAACATTTTGAGTCTACATGAATGTTTCAGATATTTTTGTCTGAAGTACGTTAAGTACTAATATCTTGCTACTATTATAAACGCAAAGGTTTTTGGAGATGTGTATATGATTTTTACGTTTTCACGCAAAATCTACTGCTCGGATTTCGCTGAAATTTGGCAATTACCTACCGTGGTAAGTGGTAAGCATGACCGAAGCCGGCAGTCGTGGAAATAAGCTAGTATGAAATAAACACTTTGTTTTTAAAGTAACAAAAGTAACGTACTTATTATGTCATTTTAAACAAATGTTTTGACACGAAATATTAATTCTGTTTTATATCTGCAATTTCCGCAAATGATAATGTGCAAAACAAAGTATTACGAGCTATATAAATGCAACGAAGGACGATTGAAGCTGTGTTATAAATACAATTATAAACGACAATGATTTTGTTTTATTTAAATTTCATACTAATTCTAATTTAAATACTTGTGTTGTTTGATAACAAAAAAGACAATAACCACTACTTCAACAGGAAGTTAACAGTAGCTCAAATTTCTTTGTACCTATTAAGTACTAACATATTTTTACAGTGTACATGTTTAAAAATATTAAAATAACTTAAACCAACAATATGACGCAATTATTTATTTGCGACGCAGAAGCATGTTTTTGTTTTATTTACCTTATTTTTTACCCACAATCACACTAGATTATTCCGTGAACAGCTAGCCTTAATAAAAATGTAAATAAGCGCGAATAACAGCGTGACGACCTAGCAACTGCGTAAGAAATACCCGCGTCAAATTCCACGGGAGACGAAAACATTGCCAACAATTTGGGATCTGGCACGACGAAAACATGCAGGGCGTGGTCCTTCGTAAGCGGCAAGCGCCTCCGCTCGGACCATCGTCCACTTCACCTTGACCCGTGCGCGTTGGAAAGCGAGCCTCCGAACCATCGTGACTGCAACGGTCGAAAGGGGCGGGGGAGTTGCATGTAAGCTGGCCGTTGGTTTTAGCACAGTGCGTTCTATTTTTACGAGTCGTGCGGCCGGCACGCGCGCTCCGCGTGGCTTTGTTTTGCTCAGATAACCGCCATGTTGAATCAGTCTATCCACACATTTACGACGTGAACATTTTTGTCTTGCCACCTTATCGCCTGTAGCCAAGCGTACAGCGTGTTGTGACGAGAACTCTCTATTTATCGTTGTTGTAATACTCACGTTAATTAGAGTAAATGTGATACCTACATTAATTAACTTCTTGACAGATAACAGGATGTTTAAAAATAAAGTTATATTACAATGTTATCGCCAATTAATGCTATTTATTTGGAACTTGTACTTTGTTTATTTGTCTAACGTATTTATAATGACTTCATAATGATCTGATATAA
This sequence comes from Cecropterus confusis, assembly GCA_018251515.1. Lineage (NCBI taxonomy): Eukaryota > Metazoa > Arthropoda > Insecta > Lepidoptera > Hesperiidae > Cecropterus > Cecropterus confusis. Next base: position 13,253 of record DWTU01000896.1, read on the forward strand.
ATATATATATATATTATAATAAGTCTTTATTCGTTTCCAGAGCAGAATTTTAAATGACAAACACATTAAAGCATAATAACTGCATTGTGCAAATATTTTCATTACTACCTCTGAACAATAACTTATGAATCTAAGATTATTATTCCTTTATCTTATCTGCCTGTGTAAATATATGCGCAAATTTAATGTTATTTTCTATTGAAGTTGAGCAACACCCCCCAGAGAGGTCCGGAGCCGACGACGATCTGTCGTCGACTGACTGCCTGAGCGCCTCGGAGCCCCCACTTTGATTCGTTATCGATAACACTGTCCAATCGTTGTAGATCTTCCCTTTAAAGGAATATTCTTGAATAATACAGCTCTACGTGCCCTGGTGTCTCGATAAGGTCTGCGCTTACGCAAATGCCTCCTGCCACACGAGATTGGCGAATGTCAACACGAGATAGCGCGTCTGCCGCCAGCGATGGGGTCACGGCAGAATTTGTTTAGTACCTACATTTGTTTTGAATGTAAATTTAGTGTTATTATTTTGGGTCAGATATGAATTAAAAGTAGATTTGGACCGGACGCGCCTTGAATTATTTATTTATTATTTATATCTTATAGGAAACTCTACATAACAATGAATGCATTTTCTATAAAAATTTATTAACGATTAATACTGTAATACAATCAATTATAAATACTAAATTTATAAGTAAATTTGAAACTGATAGAACCCTTCGAAGTTAAAGACGGAGGCATCTCGGTCACACCTATTTTCTCCTCATATCAAGTTCACTATGCCCTGAAGTATTCAGTTCCAAATGACTAAATAACTATTCGAGGCGTTTCAACAGTCCTCAGGGTGTAGTAACGCATTTGTGAAGGACTCTTAATCTTAACGATGTTCTTCTGGAGTTACACGTGACAATAGACAGTAATTCCTGGTGACTAGTGACTTAATTAATATTTAAATCCACGTTTTGATCCCGAGTCTAATCTAAGACTTACTTGCAATTGATAACTTGTACTTGCTTTAATAGAGCTTAAAGAAAATATCACTAGGATTAGGACTAGGTACTCGACATATTTTTAATAATCTACCTTCTCATGTTTTTATTGTGTATATTTTTCATTCATACATATAGTTCATATAGGCATTATAGAATATTATTCAGATTGGTATATTCCCTGGCATTAAATTGTAATTTATTGAATGTTTATAAATATACATTTTTTTCAAATTTTTCGTCATCTCACAGATGATGAAATTTCGTCAATTTGTAAGCGCGCGCTTTTCATAATATTTTATCTCAGTTTTACTGGCGATTATTTTTATTTTTGAAGAATTAATTTCACTCATTCATAATTTGTCAAAAATATAAATATATATAATATATAAATATGTAAAATAAAATGCAAACACCCTGCTTTTTTTTTCTTTCATTCATAGTTTTTTTTTTAACTTAACCTAATTAAAATAATAATAAACATAAATACCAAAGATGGTTTCTATTTTATAAAATAAATTTAAAAAATATTTTTTCGATATTCATAGATAATCATAAATTATTGTTTTGCTTATGATTTGATTAGTTCAC
>DWTU01000897.1:0-14833 GCA_018251515.1 Cecropterus confusis
ATTTACTCTCGAAATAAGTTACAATATGCTTATTTGAAAACGTTAAACAATTATAATAGACAGTGCGTCCGTAGTAGTGAAAAAATTGCAAGAAGAATGATGGCGCGACCTCCCTCCAAGGACTACGAAACGCTGTCACCCTATTGGTCGCCGATGACGCGATAATCGCCGCCTATTGGTGACGATATGGAACACGGCTCCATCTGGCGCATTGCTCCAACATTTCTTAACATTCTCCCGGCCTTGGAAGGACACTTCCAATTTTAATCTATGGTCACTGGAAGCGGGCAGATTTTCGAAAAGGCACGCCGTATAATGCCATCGGTAGTATTGATGTCAGCTACCCTTGAAATGCCATCGTTGCCTGGGAAAGTCTTGATGATACGTCCAAGTCTCCATCGAAGTGGTGGCACGTTGTCCTCTTTGATTACAACAAGGGTATTTAGCTTCAATTCACCTGAATTTTCTTTCCATTTAGTCCGTATTTGAAGCTCGGATATAAATTCTTTAGACCATCGGACCCAAAAATGTTGTCGTATTTGTTCCACCCTTTGCCAGCGTGTGAGTAGATGCACCGGTTTTTCTGTGAAGTCTTCACTATGGATTGGAGCTGTCAACGAGCGGCCGATCAAGAAGTGCGCGGGACTCAGCGGTTGCAGGTCTCCTGGGTCTGTTGACAAAGGACTGAGAGGACGGGAATTCAATACGGCCTCAATTTGAATTAAAACCGTATTATATTCCTCGTACGTTAAGTGTGCATTGCCTACAACACGTCGTAAATGATGCTTGCAGCTTTTGACTCCCGCCTCCCATAACCCCCCAAAATGACTAGCGTAAGGTGGGATAAAGTGAAATTTTATATTTTGAGAGGCTACGTAGTTTTTTATATCATCTGAACAAGAATTTAAAAATTTAGAGAAATCATTCATTAATCCTACAAAATTTCTCCCGTTATCTGAGAATATCTCCGCAGGTTTTCCGCGACGCGAAATAAATCTTTTGAGTGCGAGTAAATAAGCGTCGGACGATAAGTCCGTGACCAACTCGAGATGAACTGCCCGTGTGACAAAACAAATAAATAAGCAAATATAAGATTTTACAGTTCTCGCTCCTCTACCTTTACGATTAAGTATGTATACGGGTCCTGCATAATCTACTCCGCATTTCATAAAAGGATATCCTGGTTGTAAGCGTTCGGTAGGTAGATTACCCATGAGTGGCGTAACAACCTTAGCTCGCATACGCGCACAAGTAATGCACTGGTGTACTACCATTCGAGCCAAATTTCTACCTCCAACTGGCCACCACATTTCTCTGAGTGAATACAGTAATTGTTGTGGCGGGGCGTGCATTAATAATTAATGTTGGTGTCTAAACAAAAGTAAAGTAAAATAATGTTTTGTACATAATAAAATCGGATGTTTTTTGTCAAAATTAAAAATAGTCGAATTGGATATGCGTCCACCAACACGTATTAAATTATTTTTATCAAGAAAAACATTTAATTTTGTTAAGTTATTTCGATTTTTCAACCTTTCATTTTTTAAAAGAGCATCATATTCACCTGGATAGGCCTCACGTTGTGACAGGCGCGCCAGGAGCAATACAGACTCCCTCAACTCGTCCGCAGACAGCGCGCCGGACCGCCGTGATTGTTTATTGCGAGTATTATGTATAAAACGTAGTACATAAGCGGCGGCCCGCTGCATGCGACCGAACTGAGAGAACCTGGAAAATGTAAATAATGAATCGTTATTATTTTTATGACACAATAATATTTTTATAGCATTAGATTTAGTTTCAGGCAACTCGTCTGGATTCGAACCTGGGTCTGCATAAGAGCAATCGTAATAAAGTTCGTGAAGGAATGACGCGCCATTCCACCATAAGGATGAGTCACACAGTGCGTCTAAGTGCAGTCCGCGTGAAACCAAATCTGCAGGGTTATCTCTTCCTCTGACATGTCGCCATAAATTGTGTTTTGTTAATTCGTGTATTTCTGATACTCTATTTTGTACGTAGGTTTTTAACAAATTGGGCGACATTTGTAACCATCCTAGAACGATGGTAGAATCTGTCCAGAAAACTACCTTATCAAACGAACCCCTAAGTGATTGTTTTAATTTGAAATAAAGGCGTGCACCTAGTAACGCTCCACACAATTCTAACCTAGGTATCGTTGTAGGGTTGAGCGGCGCGACTTTAGACTTTGCACTTAACAATCTAACTTTCACAACTGACCGGCTATCTACACTACGGATATAAGCGCAAGCGCCGTATGCCACCTGTGACGCGTCAGTAAATATATGTAATTCTTTACAGATAGGTTCATCACAAAAAACATAACGCGGAATAACTATTTTATTTAAATGTGAGAGATTGTTAACAAATTTAAACCATGCGCGTGCTATGTTTTCCGGTACAACTTCATCCCAATCTATTTGTAGAAGCCATAGTTTTTGTAATAACACCTTAGCTAAAATTATAGCGGGACTTAATAATCCGAGAGGATCAAAGATCTGTGATGTCACTGATAATATAATGCGTTTCGTAGGTTTGTCATTATGTTCAATGTGTGTATGAAAATGTAAATCATCGGATCTATTATGCCAACCTATGCCTAATGTTTTACTATACGTATGTTCGCCGAGTGTTAATTGTTTTACGGTGTTATTTGTTAGGCAACTGTCATGATCAAAATTAAAAATCCATTTATGAAGAGGAAAGCAGCCTGTTTTTAAAGTTTTAGCTGTTTCTTCGCAAATAAATATCAATTTATTTTTATTATCGTCCCCACAAATTAAGTCATCGACGTAAAAATTGTTATAAATAACCGTCGCGACCTCCGGTATGTTACTTTCTTGACCTAACTGTTTTAAACACCTACAGCTTAAATATGGCGCTGAGGCAGTACCGTAAGTCACTGTGTTAAGTTGATATATTCCTATTTCCTCTGACGGTGTATCACGCCACAGAATAAGCTGTAAATCGCGATCGTCAGGGTGGATTAATACCTGCCTGTACATTTTTTCAATGTCAGCGCAGGCAACATACTTAGTTTCACGAAACCTCAGCAAAATTGAAATTAAATCTCCTTGTAACGGTTCTCCGATTAGTTGCAAATCGTTAAGAGATTTTCCGTTCGACGTGGCTGCACTACCATCGAATACCACCCTAAGACGCGTTGTAGAACTGTGTTCGCGAAATACCCCATGGTGTGGCAAGAAGCAATGAGGGTTACCATATGATCTTATGCGAGTCATATGTCCTAATTTTACGTACTCATGTATGAAATCTTTATATAACTGCTTGTATGCAGGGTTGCGCTCTAATCGCCTTTCTAATGCTAAGAAACGACGTTCCGCTTGAGAATAGGACTCACCTAGCGTATCAGGTGGAAGTCTGAAGGGAATACGAACGCAGAATCTTCCGTCAACATCTCGCGTTGTCGTTTTAAGGAAGTATTCTTCGCACTGACGTTCATCCTCACTACGCGAATCCCCTGGCATATGACTTCTAGGGAGTTCTTCAACTTCCCAAAACATGCGGACTTGTTTATCTATAGTAATATAATTACAAGACACGGCTTGCAATCTTTGTTTACTATTTTGATATATAGGTCCAGATACGACCCAGCCTAATTTTGTATTTTGTAGGAATGGACCATTAGATAAACGTATCTTTCCGTCTTCTATAAGGTTCCAAAATTGGTCAGCCCCAATCAACATGTCTATCGGTCGACATTTGAAGAATAAGGGGTCTGCTAATTGAATGTGTGTAGGTATAAAAAAGTTGTGTTTTTGTATTGAGATACTTGGTAAACTTGAAGTTATTTGTGGTAGAACTAAACATGAAATGCGCATGGAAAAACTACCACTAGTCGACTTCATTTGTACATCACAATATTGCGTGCTTTTTGTGACTACATTACCAACCCCGTTTATTTGCAAAGTGGACTGTATTAATTTTAAATTTAATTTATTGCATAAATTTCGTGTGATAAAACTACGTTCACTGCCACTGTCTAAAATAGCGCGAACCGTGTGGTAAGTACCTTTTTCGTCGGCTATCAGAATTACTGCAGTTGACAATAAAACTTGGTTCGAGTATAACTGTGTGTATAACGTATTAGAATTTGCATGTGTGTTATCGTTTACTGGATGCGCGTGCGGTTCTGTGATTTGAGACGCTTCATTTGTCGAGAACAGCGACAGGGTACGCACCTCAGCGCGGCTCTCGTCGCCCTCCTCGCGATGAATTAAAGTATTATGTTTTTTATCGCATTTTTTACAGGGACCATAACGACATTCACTAATTGTATGACCGGAATGTAAACAATTCTCGCATAAGTGTTTATCTTGTATGAATTTTAATTTTTCGTATAAGTTTAGGTTTAAAAATTGCTCACAAGAATATAACGAATGATGCGCGTTACACATTATGCAAGTTTTTATGCGTGATTTCGTGTTGTGTGAATGCTTATGTTTATTTACTACTACGTTGCAGTGTGATTTTGAATGTGTTTGTACGTTAGTCGAATGACGCCTATTATAATCGAATGAATGTGATGATACGGATTTTGAATGTGTAACGGATAATGTTTCTAACATATCAGCCTTATCCCTCAGAAATTTAATTAAATCGTCTAACTTAATTTTTGTTAAAGAGTCTGTAGCAGGTATCAGTGTACTTTTATACCGTTCCCACTCGCGTTCTGTAGCGGAATCTAACTTGGAAACTACTAAATAAAGAACTAACGTATCCCAATGTTCTGTTGGTTCGTTTAATAATTTTAATGCGCGGATATTTTTTAATATGGTGTCTATAAGTTTCCGAATTAAACCCGGCGACTCTTTATTCAATGTAGGAATGCTAAATAGTGATTTAACGTGATTATGTACTAGAAGTCTACTATTATTATAGCGATTAATGAGTAATTCCCAAGCTATAGAATAATTATTTGCTGAAAATTCAACTGAATCTATAACCAACTCTGCACTCCCGCTTAAAGAAGATTTTAGATAATGAAATTTTTGTATATCTGAAATGTCGTTAGAATTATGAACTAAAGCCAAATATGTGTCACGAAATTCTAACCACTGATCATAATTACCGTCGAAGGTAGGTAGCGAGATGGTAGGTAATTTAATCGATTGAGATCTAGTACTCACTGAAAAAGACTTATCATCGGGTTCATCACCAGTGATCATGCACTCGGTCTTCGCTAGCACACTATAATAATCATTTTCAAAGCTTTCGCGTACTTTTAATTGCGTTTCTAGCTCAGACGCTGGGAGTAGGCTTTCAATTTTATTTTGAACTTCGTTAAATTCACTGTATACATTTTTAGCACTTTGTAAACGTAATTTTAATTCTGCGCGTTGTACGTTCGTTATCTCTGAGGACTTAAATGAGTTGACATAATTTCTAAAAACCGTTAACCTACACTTAATTGAGCCTCGTAATTTTTTCAAATTCCTGACAATGGTATCATCAGCCTCACCTTTGGTACTCGATTCTTGTTCGGCTTTAGTCATTTTGAGTGCTAAGAAAGGAGAGAGTACTTACAGTTAGAAGCACCAAACCGACGCGATATAGTCCACGACACCCTCGTCAACTTTGTAACGCCCTTTTCCTTTTTCGTGGTTGCTTGTCCCTTGTTGTTTGAGCAGTGTTCCTTCGAGTAGACGTCGCCTTTTGTGGTAGGTAGTTCGCTCCTGGTTCGTTTCTTGTATCCGAGATCGAAGGTCCAAATGTTACGTTGTGATTGGGTTTCTTGATTGAAACGACGTTTTATTCCTATTTATCGTATTTACTCTCGAAATAAGTTACAATATGCTTATTTGAAAACGTTAAACAATTATAATAGACAGTGCGTCCGTAGTAGTGAAAAAATTGCAAGAAGAAATGATGGCGCGACCTCCCTCCAAGGACTACGAAACGCTGTCACCCTATTGGTCGCCGATGACGCGATAATAGCCGCCTATTGGTGACGATATGGAACACGGCTCCATCTGGCGCATTGCTCCAACATTTCTTAACACCTATAATACTTCATTATATATACCCTACTAATATTATCTTTTCCCATTGGTCTGAAATGTCATGTTATCATTGCGAGTCCTATTAGGTCTGACTTTTTAACTGACAACAAAAAGCGATATTGTAATGACATGTTGGCTAAAACCCGCGTCGTTTGGGACGCATGACGAGACAGGACTATTAGTGGAGCCGGGATTGTTCCGACCGGGGGCTGAATGATAAATGAGGAATGAAAGCTTTTTACCCGCGACAGTGCCGGCTCTAATTCGGTCCACGAGCCCACGCGGGACCGTTCTTCGTTATTCGTCCAACCATGAACTGGTTGACGATGGGAGATAAAACGAACCAATACAGCAAAGAAATGGAGCAGTATACAATCTATATAAATAAATAACTATTTGTAACATCTAAATAAGAGCTATATTAAAGGTATATGAAAATATATACGATACTTATAACAAAAGTCAATCACATTTTTTTTGTTCATGTATATGTCTGTCTGTTCTGGCCAATCTCCTAAACCGCTTGACCGATTTTGACCGGACTTTCACTGGTAGATAGCTGATGTTATAAGCCGTATCTTAGGCGTCACTTAATTTTATTTAGGACAAAATATGTAATAATGCGTAAAGAAATAAGAGTAAAAGTGTATTTCATCTCCAACATCAGCAATATATTTCATTACAAAGGTGAAATATACGTTTACGTGGTTTCCACGCTGTTTTTTATATTGAGTAATGTTATTTTTTTATCTAAGAAAGCGCCGAAAGTGAAAAATATCACAAAAACCCCACGCTTTATTACGATGGATAGTTTTTTTCTAATCGCTCTATTTTTTGTAACTTATAGAGAATTATTTTCGATTTTTTAGTCCGGCTAGTTGCAAAAGCGTGTTTTTTTTTTAATTTTTTTAAACTATTATTTATTTTTTCTTTGATTATAGAAACCATTATTCTCTCGTCAGCTGTGTATAATGATATGATATGACAAGGTAGTCAGAAGGTTGCCTTATTCTTAGTTTAGGGGTGTTTGTTAAGAAACAGCACATCCGATTGGTTAAAAGTTAACGTGATGTTCACGAATTCCCAGACGTCGGCCGAGATAGAGACATCGAAATCCTCTTTTATCCAGCCGTATCTCCTATTCTCGGCTCGGCCGCTTTGATCTGCACTTTGTATTGGCAACACTTTGTCAGTTCTCAAAGCGTTTCCTATCTGCCGGATGTCCTCGGACGAGTATATTAGACGTATCGCTATGATTTCCGCATCGCTTACTACTTCGAGAATATATTACCTGATGTGTCTTTGTCGTAAATAAGAAACTATACCGTGTTTACCTATTTAATTGTTCTTTCCATGTTTTTAACCCAAACAATATAAATTGAACTATGCCACATCCTGCCGCTTTTCCACATATTGATTGAACCCCTCACAACGCAATTAGGCCCCGAAGTTGTCTTACATCGAGTAATACGGTTTGCAGCTACAATAAACGTACCCAAACAGAGATAACGCGCAATCAAACGAGCATCCGAGCAAACACTAATATTGGCAAGCTGAACCCTTTCCCGAACTTCGCGATTGAATTTTAAAGAGGCCTCACAAAGGCCCATAAATGAAACACCCTTCATTAAGCAATGAACGCCGCTTTATCAGATTCTGTTGGGGCCTATAAACTGTTTGCTAAAGGCATGATTGCAAAATTTAAAAGTCAAATGAAGGGATTTTTGAGAAGATCCGTAAAATACGAATTTTGCACAAGATAACGAAATCACATTAATTATACAAAATGAATTGACTTGCATGGGATATACTACAAAGGTCTTTTAGCAAAACAGAAAAACCATATATAAATTGTTTACACATTAATGGAAATTAATTTTAAACGAATCAACCTGATTTTTTCCGTAATGATAAGCATGTTCAAACTTTTATCGAAGTGATCTATTTTGCTGTTAATGTAGGTTCACGAACTTGAAAAAATTTAATATCCAAGAATCAATCAGTCACTCCAAAATCTGTACATATGCGAATATGTACAGATTTGGGAGTGACTGATTGATTCTTGGATAGTAAATTTAACTTAAATAACTACACAATCAGCTGAGAAAGGGCATGGAGTGACCCACTTCCATACGCCTACATCTTGTAGGTCTAAGAAATTTGCTATTCAGATTGTAAGTGCGGGGCGGCGGCCGGTGACGTGACCTTAATGTCGTGATAGATTGTCGTCGGAAGGCAGCTTTTGAGACATTAAAGTGGGCTTTATCTCTGGCCCCGCAGCCGGTAATTGTGGCGCTGTCAGGGCGTGTCAAAGGCAAAGCGACGTCGCAGACAATTCCAATTGTTCCTGTCGACTTTCGCGACGAGTTGGTAGATGCGCGCGAGCGGGCCGTTTTAATTTACGAAAACATTTGACACGAACTATGTACGTATTGTGTATTGGTATTGAACTTCGCTGTATAGCAGCTTTTTCCATCGGCTTATGTTGAATCTAGTTCATCAACTATGTGTGTGCTAAAATAACTAAATCTGTTAAGGCGTAAAGAGTAGCAAAGATTTATCCGTCCTCACACATTTTGGCCTTTATAATAGTAAAAAGTAAGGTAGGATGGTCGAGGTTGATACGTTTTTAAATCGCGTGTTTCGATAGAAATAGAAGTCTGTCTTTTAGATTAGACTTAGTGCTCTACCAGCCAGCCCTTAATTTTTTGTTGACGAGTGAAAAATCTTTAAAATATACCACGGTGATTAAAAACACCGAGTTTTGTTGAATTTTGGTGCCTGCTTCGGTTCTATGGCCTCTAAAAACTTCTTCAGGATCTTCAAAGGACAGTTAATGCAGTCCTCCTGTCAGACTTTCAGGTGCTTGCGACATTATGCGGCAATCCATACCCGTACCGCTGTACTTCCCGGAGTCGCTGGTTCGATCTCACACTCTTGTCGCCCGAAACCCGAGAACACCCTTTTAGTCGACTCTTACAGCTAGAATAATATGTCAAGTATAGACAGACCGGGTAAGTGACACTGACACACCTAATTCTAGCATGAAGCAGTTCTTGCGAGTGGTTGTCGGTTAATTTTTACATGAGGTGACTTAGCGTCAGATGGACTGCATGCTCGTTCACTACTTTATCGTTATTAAAAATATTAAACATCTAAATTGCTAGCTACTGCAAATCCGATTCAATTGGGATCACCTTAACTGAGCTGAGCTTAATGTGGTTTACAATCTAACATCTCACGATTGCAGTAGCTATCGACTTGAAAGCTTCCTATAAATAAGGAAGAATTAGAAGACGCCGCAATTGCAGTTGTAGCCGGACTGTAGCTCGCAGCTTGGCTACAGTTCAATTGCGGAAGCATTTCCACTGCAGGGAATTTAATCTATTTCACCGTGCTATACGACCACTTGAAATATTAAAAAACACATTATTTCAACATTTTAATTGTAATAAAGTTCAGATATTATTCATTTTCAAATAACTTGCTTAAAAATCGTTAGTTAATTTAATTATTCAAAGAAATAGAAATAGAATATTAAAAAAAAAACAATTTTAATTTATTAAGAGACAAGTTGCAATGTAGATAGATAGATTTACAAGTCTCTTTATGAGAAAATTTAACTTTCAGCTATTCATATTACAGTTAGATACATATATAGTTTTAAGGAAAATATATAATGTAATTCGAAGTCAGAAGTTACATGTAAATCGCAGGTGCAATTACTCTGGTCTAATCATCGGAAAGCGAACTTTTACCAACAACATAGGATATTTTCCATAAAGTCCTAGCGATTACTCATAAAATTAATCACAGTACCGATCAAGCTAAATGTAGACTAATAAATTTGGAAATTTATGTTTTAAGACCACATGTTATTAAAAAAAACTCATTTGACTTAACTTAGTATCGTAGGAAGTTTTAATCACGTACAATTATATAATGTGAGGTGGGTAGTTAAATCATTATTAGTTTGCAAGGCTTTGTTGTCAGTTGGCACATTTGCAACTCCTTAATGAAATACGTTCTGTACACTCGGCCGTATAAGACTTTACGTGCATATCACAGAATATTCTAATTCTTGGCAGAGCGGTTAAGCGTAAAAACATACAGGGTAACCATATCCATAGTGAAGAATCCAATAATACGAAGAGCTGGCAACTTACCAGCGCAGCGGCTCGTCGGCTTTGCAGCCTATACGGATATTTGGTGGAGGTTACAAGTGGTCATAATGATATGCTAAGATGTCGCAGATATTCTATCATTACTTAAAATTTATTGTTATAATTTTTGATGTGAAACATCTATAGGCGCACGTAAACCCGATTCACCTGATTCGATTTTAGCGCCATCTGTTATGTATTTTCGGAACTATTAAGTATCGAATAATTAGTTCCATTTAGCGCGGGGTACTGTTCGTAGATGGCGTTATTTTCATTATGCTATATATTTAGTTCCTGTCGCAATCTTGTCTTTTATGCTTATTACTTTCACGAACATGATGTTTCACATCTGGCAGGCGTCCCATGATGGCATTTTTTTATAATTTAAATTTTAAATAATTTGTATTGTTTTTCATAGATTTCTATAATAAGCTCCAGATAAGATAAGTTTTACCGGAGGTCGGCCACAGTTGCATTGTTACTCCTGAGGACTAGAGTTGGAACACCTCAGAGATGCTTCTTACACCAAGCTTTTAAAACCAGAAAACTAGAAACTGAAGTGCTTTTATAAGCTGTTATGAGGCAAAAATAGGTATGGCGGTGGCTGTTCCGGATTTAAACCTCTAACCACTACCATGAAAACTAATGTCTAATTGCTGTCACCATAAATCTGACCAGAGTAATTTAATATTTAATGAGGCTATGAGACGTAACGCACTTATGGCAAGACATCGGCCCTAGTGGTTGTATCGTTTATTATCCACTGTCACTATCACTGTACCACTGTGGTTTGTGCCTAATATTGACCGGTCTGATAATGATAGAAACCCGGGATGGGTCTCAGTATTCCTGATACTTTGCAATGAAAATTTTAGATCTAACCTTGTTTATTAGATCTTATCCGTAGTCAAAAACTGTTTGCGACTAGTGCAAAAGGTACTTTTTAAAATACTTCTGTTGGTACAATTTTTGTGCACATTTTCATAAAACTGTATAATAAAACCATACTGGTGTTTTTCGTAAATATTCGCACATTACAGTACAATTAAGTACACCATAATATATCTGGTCACCAAGAAGGGTATACTAAAACTTTGCACTTCAAAAACTGTGCATATGCGCATACAAGAAAAGTTTTACCGATAACTTAATAATTTTACTGAAAATTAAAAAATCAAAGTTTCGATTGCTACTTCTTCCTACGGCGCTACGACTATTTACGGATCTTGACTTCCTCGACGATTTCCCTCCACTTCGCTCTAGCTTATATTCAAGCGGTTTATCTGCCCATTCTCTTGAGATCTTCCACACAGTCCTTCTAGTGCTTCCTAGGTCTTCCTCTGTGTCTTTTCTGCTGCGTGGTCCTGTCATTGATGGTTTTGAAAGATCTAGCACCGTTCGTACTCTCTCTATGTCCGGCCCATCGCAGTCTTTGCGATTATCAGAATTTGACTGTTGTTTGTTTTCAATTAAAGCTTCTAGCTCGTGGTCCATTCTAGTGGGGAATGTCTCAACCGTCTTTCTTTTTGATCCAAAGAACTTTCTGAGAACTCTTGAAAAGTGCCAGTTTAAGCTCGATTTCACTTTCGATTACCGCTGTTTACATCAAATCTTATAAGTAAATTCTCACATCAATCAACAAAACCAAATTATCTACAACTCAAAACATATAATATCAATTTATTAACTGATTAACAAATAATCCCAACAATAGTATTAATAACTTCAGTTGGTAAGTATGCTAATAAAAACTCGTCAATCACAAGTCTTGGTAAGAACACAAAAGCAACAGATGTTGTGTGACTACAGGCTAATAACGTAAAAATAAACAGCTTTAACTAGCTGAACGATGGCAAACTATACTGTTGTTTTTGCCAAGAATAAGATATAAGATTTTTTGCGTCCGGCGGCTCGGCTCGGGTTATTACAATTATGCTTAATCACTTTAATACGATGCAGTTTAATTTGTGAATAGTTTTCCTTGATTTTTCTGTTCCTGTCACTTTTTAAGCACTATAAAATAAATAAGAACAAATATTTGTTTTTGTACTTTAATTTTATTTACTAGATTTTTTTTGTTTAACGTTGCATATATATATTCCTATGGACGGTCATTGATTCAACTAAAAAGAAAAACAAATCATCACTAGCATGTATCCATCTTTTATGTGGGTGTACACTCAAACGTAACAAGGGAGTTAGTCTGTGATAACCCCTCACTATGACCTTTTACGATTTAAGAATAAAAAAAAAAATATATTAAGCTGATGTTTCGATGGGGCTAATAGATACTAAATGTTAACCTTGACATAAATAAATTATTTAAAAGTTTAAGCATTTATTGATGCAAAATAAATTCGAAACTGATTACCTCTGTAGTACGATTTCGCTCCGCTCCTACTAGCTCGGTGGCCGACAGCAAGTGCCGGGCGAGCCGTTGCGCGTTGCTCTTATCGCAGGTACCGCTAGTGACAGACTACTTTCATTTATCATAATATTACTCATACACTACAACCTCCATATACCATACACCTACCTCACCGAAGGTTATTAATCCCTGATCGAAGCTTACTCATTTTACTACCTTGCAAATTTAATAACAACTGTATACGGGTACATACTTTCGACGATATCCCGTTCTGGATTCGATTTATCGACCAAGTTGACATGAATACCGTGTAAACACGATTGGTCACAAGGAGGCTTACTCGAATAGATCATCCAATTATACGATGCTTTAAAATTTTATGAACGTCGTTTCTTTTAAATAATATATGTCTTCATAAAATTATCCACAGGTAGAACAAAGAATTGTCGTACCAGTGGGAGGCCTTGCTACGACGCGACGTAAAGAACCCCCGCCGCCTCTCATTAAAATAAAACTCCATTAAATTACACGGGGGCTTAAACATACCTAATATGCACTAAATCGTATCTTAGTGCAATAACCACTGCCAAGAATAGCCGTTGTAACCGACGCGGCCGATAGAATTCTCCGTACCTGCCTTAGTATGTGAGGCACCGGTTATTATCAAACCCTCCCGGGAATTTTCCAATATTGTGGCCAGAAGCTAGAGTAATAATAGCATCGAACCGTGAATGGCGGTACTCCGAAAGCGGTAAAGGATACCGGGAATAGATAAAATAGTAGTCGTATTGTTAACGGTGCGGTGTGAACGTGGCCATTGGCTTATTGAAACATATGGCTATGAAATTGTATCACAATATTATCGTAGTTTTGTATTAAGTTAGTACGACTTTAGGCTGACTTCTATATGAAGTACTGGATGACTTATATATGAAGCGACCATCTCAGTCTTCGTAAGTGTAACGCATCTGTAGCCAACCTAAGGTAGGACTCTGATTTATCTGGGGTTGATTACAGATGTCCATGGGCAGCAGGAGCCACTTACCATCAGGTGGGCTGCATGCTCGTTTGCTAGTTCAATATTATAAAAAAAAAAACTAATATAATACGGCGGAAGAGTTTATTTTTAAAGTGAGACTTCCTTAGAATCGTTGTGATTTCTCTTCGAAACTCGGTGAAACGAAAACGCGTTACGAAAGGTTTTGTAGGCGCTAACTAGATGGCACTGTACCCCTTTCTGCATCGCACTTACCATTGTAACCCAAATTGGTATCGGTATAGAAATTTTCGAATGGAAGTTCCGTGGTTCGCGTGGGAGTCGAACGATCAAACCATCACATAAGAAAACTGCGTTGCCTTCACACGATATTACTTAACTTATTTATGTGGTTGTAATCATTCAATTATAATTTGATAAAAAAAATATTGTTAAGATAATTTTGCAATGAAGATTCATGAACTTCGTTCGTGACACACACACTACTTTTTTCGCCACAAACAAAATATCGTACCTAGTTAACATTTCTAAACAAATGTATAGACAAAAAATAGGATCTGTGTTAGTCCGTTACCAAACTATTATTTTACTGAAACGAGCATGCAGGTCACCTGTTGGTTAACAGCCACTACCGCGTGTGGTGCCGGATCTAGTGGGGGGGCAAGCCGGGGCCTGTGCCCCGAGCGGGAAATTTATATGGTAAACTTTGCAAACGGTATGGAAAAAATAAATTTAAAGGGGCGGGGGCGGCATTTTTTAGTTATGCCCCCCCCCCCCTTCCCCTAAAAAAATTGATCTGGGGCTGATCTGAATGGCGTAGTCATCACACTACGCCATTCAGATCAAGTAACTAGACCATATTTATACTTTTTTGCAACACAACCATTTCAGTCATTATGTAGTGTTGTCATGAAACTGGCCTTGATTTTAATAAATTATAAATTATAATACGTAATAAAAATTCATATGTATACTTAATGCATTTTTATTGGACGCATTCCTCAAAATTATACAGTTTGAGTTATTTACTTTTGAAATATAGCGCTAAATTTGACCTAGAAGAATAAGAAGCGATTATCATAATTAGGTTTGAGGTTTTAAATATTTATTCTCATTAAGAATTAGACAATTCACTTGACATGAGAATGTACAATTTACAAAGTAATATAATGTCTTATCTGAGAGCGAATTACAAAAATAAACAAATAAAGCACGGTAGAAACAAACAGATGACAGACTACTCACATCTACCCTCAATATG
>DWTU01000898.1:0-14833 GCA_018251515.1 Cecropterus confusis
AAAGGAGTACGTCATACGCGTCATACTGACACTGGCCAATCAGAAGACGCAAGCTAGAACACACTATCAGAGTTTGAAAGAATCTCAGCATATATAGAAAATGGTCCGAAGTTAACACCGACCGCGATCCCAGGCAGTGGCATCGCCTGGCGGGAGATCTCCCCTTTTCCTCCACAAATATTTGATCGCAATCCGTCCGCTGTCGAACAAGTTATCTAAACTGCCCATAGGTCTGTAACTCGAAAACGTAATAGAATCCCTTCCCTATACCGCGTAGCTAAGGTTGATTTCAGTTCACAGTTTCTTTCATTATTTTTCAATGCTTGCAGCGGAGGAGATGAATTGAATGTGTTTCAACGAATCGTTTTGTTACGGTGCCGCGGTTGCGATTTGCTTGAGTGTTTTTTATTTGTCGGCCTTGATGTTAATTGAGAAGCTTTTACGGTTCAACATGTTTACTACGTTTATTTTCCTTCTTATGTTGTAAAGAAAACAATAGTAAATAAATTATTCTTACTATTGTTTTTATCATGCTGCATGTACTGACCGTATGTACTCTATATTCAATGGCGTCAATTTTTTTATGAGATCAAAGTAGCAAAGGAGTCTACCTGATGGTAAGTGGTCACTGCCGCCCATCTGTAAGCAACTTCATCTAGAACAAGGGTTCTTGCTGAAGTTGATCTCAGGTGCGTTGTTACTCCACAGGAGTAGGAAGGTCACCTCATATAATAGGGACCCGGCAACCACAACCTTCCACCGGAACGCAAGAATAACTTTACGCCAGAAATAGGTGTGGCGGTGGGACCTTCCCGGGCGAACTACACTGGTTCTTCCATCTGGTAAGAATATTCGACCTTACTCTTTTTAAAATTGAAGCAATCGAGCACGTAGACCATCTGAAGGTAAGTAGTCACTTCCACTCATAGATGTAACTACCTCTATGTAGTACAGTGGCTTACCTGAAGCTGAATATACTACCACTTTTGAGCGCCTCAAAAGTGGCGCTCAAAAGTGGTAGTATATTCAGCTTCGTGTAAATCATAGCCTCGCGCCTCGTGTAAATCATAATATATCCGTCACGTTATGTCAAAACATAAGAACTCCTTCCGACTCAATCTGTGGCGGTGGTACGTCCTCGGACGCTGTAACTTATAAGCATCAGTGAACCTATAGGTTGAAGTTTATTCTGGTTGACGATCATATGAATGGACCAAATAGTAGGGTTTGAGAATTATTATTATTATACGTGGAAAACAACTAATTCAAAAAGATTTAAGGACCTGCAATTTCGACGTTAATATAACAAGACAAGTCACTGATTGATAGTAAATGTACAGATTATTAGGTTCGGATTTAATGCCCAGCAGGGCAAATACCATATTTCGAAGCATTTTGTCCCAGATTTCAGAAATAGCAAGTGCCTCAGGATTAGGAATAGCCTTTATTATAGATTAAAAGTAGAACGCGCTACAAAAAAAAATGTAGAGGTTCAAGATGCCCGTTTGCTATTACAAATTTGGCGGAAACTTGCCATGTGTTGTCAATCCAAAAGTTTTAAAATCAGTCCTCAGCAACATCGTATCAAGGAGCAAAATAAAAGACTAATTCAGAAATCGCTTCGCCAACATTCGATTTTAAGCACAGTTACAGTGCAGAATGAAAAAACACAGAAAATGCAGTTTTGAATACAGGAAATGCTGTCAACGTATCTCGTAGGGGTGCTACGGCGTAGCAGTACAGTTATTTGCTAAGAGCACGTAGCAATTTTACGCGTGCTACGGATTTCGAAAAGACAACATTATTTCAGGCTGAATAAACTTGTTCTTCGTTTTCATTCGCTCGCTTTTACAACCTGAATTGAACAAGTTTTGAGTATCTTTGTTGCTAATTTAAAACTCAGGTTGTTTTTTTTCAGTCCCTTTAAACGACTTTACTTTCCACTTTTATGATTGTTTAGTATGTCACGACTGGATGAAATACTAAAACAGGATAATTTAAATTCAAGATTTCGACAATTCAGCGTTCCACATGACACATTTGCAAGGTACAATGAGTATGGTTCAACCGAGAAGGGGGGATACTAGTGTGGTGGTGATTTAAGCGGTGGGAGAACCAGTGTAGTTCGACCGAGGAGGTACCATCGCCACACCTATTTCTAGCGTGAAGCAGTTCTTGCGTTTCGTTGGAAGGGTGTGGTGGCCGGCTCACTTATATATGAGGCGACCATCTCAGTCCTCGGGAATAACAACGCATCTGTGATCGACATCAGATGGAACTCCTGTTCTATATGAAGTTGCTTACAGATGCCCACCGCCAATTAGGCGTTAAATTTGGAAGTGCTAAATTAAATGAGCAAAAAAATTGTTTGAAGCGGTCTTGTTTTTTGTTTTAATATTTTAACAATGTAACTAATCACTTTAATAGCAACAGTGTTCAGCGATGCTGTTTTATAGTTTGGAGGGTGTGGTAAGTTACCACAATTAAACGTAACGTTTCAACTTAGTCCTTAATAGAGTTTCACGCATCTGTAGCCAACTACAGATTCTGGTAATTCTATCTGTAGTTGATAATATTGCTATTAGCAGCAATTGGTGTGGCGTTGAATGGTGTACGTCATGTAGATCATATTGTTTCTCCATTAAGTGTGTAAGAGCTTTACGCTTTCAATGTCTACCGGTGCAACAAAGCTTCTGTATAAAAGACATCCATTACCGGCCCGCGAGACGTTTCGCTCACAATAAATGCACTTCACGTCTTAATAATATCATGACTGTTCTATTTTTAATTTATTATCGGACTACGTCAGAAGGAGAGTAATGTCTTTCGAGCGTATTTATTCATGTATGTATGTCCATTTCTCTGGCACACGTTACACCCCAAACGGCTTGACGTGACTTGATTGTGACATGATACATCACTGGAATGACCTCAGTTTGCAGAGTGATTTTTAAATATAGTGTCTATATAACTTTTGAAAATGGCGCCAGTTAATACTTCCACCGAATCCTCTTATAACCGTTTCACAGGTCTCCATTGGAATATTTATCTTGCCGTAAAGATCTAAACTCATCTCGTTAACCTTGGTCTCTGAATCAAAATACGCTAGAGCTGTAATATCATTCAGTGTAACATATTTATAATAAATAACATTTACCTCAGTTATCAAGTTGACTGATTCTTGCTTTGGCTTTGACTCCGATGTAGTTGAGTTTGTTTTAAACCAACACCTATCTACCGACTGACCCATTTTTCCACAGTGTGAGCACACAGGTCTATTACTTATTGTATTTTTCGGGCATCGCCTCACAGAATGACCAGTTTCATGGCATAAGAAGCAAAGGAATGACCTTTTTATTTCTCTGGCACTGTTTGGGTCTCAGTATAATACGGAAGCTCTCAGTATAATAGTCGACGTCCATTACCGGTCGCCGCGACAGCATTTATTCGCGACAAATGCTCTTATCCGTGGGCTACGAAACATGCTTAGCGCTATGAACCACGAAATTTCGCTGATATTTTTTTAATATGGAAGTAGCAAACTAGCATGCAGTCCTCTGCCACTGAGAGGCCACTGCCACCCATGGTTGTAATAAGCCCCATATAAGCCTTATCTGAGGTTAGCCACAGATGCGTGCTACCCCTGAGGGCTAAGTTGGAACGCCTCGGATAAGTATATTTCCCTTACCACACCCTTCAGAACAGAACACAGCAATGCATAACACTGCTGTTATTAAGCAGAAATATGTGTGGTGGTGGTGCTTACGGAGTAGAACCACAACGAGTTCTACCACCTTTACCAATTTTGCAAAAATTGCAAAAAGTCACTCAACGCTAACGGTTGCCAAGTAAATATTTTATGGCTCTCGAGTTAACGTTCGATGGTTGTTTATATTATAAATTTATATATACGTCGAGACAGGATGCCGATCAGAATGAGTATCTTCATCGTCAGATATTATGTGTGGGCGATATGTGGGTATACGGGCAATTTAAGTAAGAAATTAAAATCACTCAACCGATTAAATATTCACACGGTACAATTAACACTGGGCACTTAAACAGAAACATAGCAACGAGACGTAAAACAGTTCCTAGACTTGTTGTCCGCACGGCGGCTCGCAGAGAAGTGAGTGTCGCCGGACCGCACAACACATCTGGACTCTGTCTACGCTCATACATGTTCCGATAACATAGGGTTGTTCAACCTACCCCCACTATTGATCTCACCGACATATATTGTTATTAAAATTATTGTATTATATAAATATACATATTATGTATTGCATATACATATAAATATTTACAGTGTATGATCAATTCAGATAGTTTGTATTTACTATTTATATTCTTACCACAACTTATCGCCATGGCCCAGGGTTGACTGGCAAATAATACCATTAGGCGTTAAGTTCACCTTTGTAACCCTTTCTTAACCGTTTTAAAAGTATAAAGAAATAAATAACAAACGAACGTGCAACCGCAAGTGGCCAAGATCGAAGTCTGTAATCGGCCCCAGATAAAATTAAGTCTTACTAGAGGTTGGCCACGGATGCGTTACTACCAATGAGGAGTGTATGTGTGTTTGTTACTCTTATATGCAAAAACTACTGGTCGGATTTCGCAGAAATTGTCTGAAGTAGCAAACGATCCTGCAGTCACTTACCATCGCCCCCCCTTTTGATGCAGTCGGGTATAAACCGAAGAGAGTGGTTGTCGGCACATTTACAGCCACCTTAGTGCCCAAATGCAGAAAATTATTTAAATAGGCTCTAGACATAACCGCTGTAAATTTTGGTTACATATGTCCATTGATAGCAGTGACCACTTACTGTCATGACATGCAGTCATCCTTCATTATATATTTCATTATTATAACAAAATCAACTATATAGGCTTGTAAACATTTATGCAGTTACATTTTTATAATAATGAAGATACATGGATGGACGTTAATACTCAAATATAAGTACATTTGAACATGTGTTGTATGACAATGGAGCGACATCAATAACCGCTGTGGAATTTGAAACTAATTATACAGTGAGCTGACGTACAATTAGGCGGTTGTATAATTTACTGTTGCATGTAACAGCAAGCAACTTGAGATTAATTATACATTGATTCTACGTTGGAATTATATACAAATTGCGGATCTATAATTTGTCGTTGTTTGATGTTGCTGCCTATAACCACAGGTAATTAGAACACTCACGGTTAAAACTAATAACGAACATGCAGTGAACCTGGTAGCCAATTACTATCCTGTTGTTTAAAAATGTCTGGAACCAGCTCCATATAGAACAGGGACTTTACCTCATACGTAAGTAAATTATTGCCGACTGTGAACACCGGTAACCATTTAAAGATAGTAGAACTCTTTTTGGTTCCACTCCGATAATTGTTCTGTACTTTTCGTGTTCGTTCAGTGAACTGCTTTATTTTAATTTATCACCTAAGTCTGAAAACTGGAAAGGTTGATTTAGTTGTCTATATGTGACGATAATTGCCACATAAGTCCCAGTTATTCCAGTATCACGTAGTCAAATATATTTCAACTACAAAGCACGACAAATTGTATAGGAGCCTCGGCAATTGCTTGTTGGAACATTCGCAGCATATTGTATTACACAATAGCCATACAATAGAGCCGACATTGTAAAGGGAAACACTATACCGTCGAAAAGGCACTGTAATTCGAGTATATGTAATACTATGAACTTCGGTAGTTTTGCTGCCACTAATTCAAATATACCAAAATCGAGTCATTCAGTTATTTTAGTCATTTTTAAAATATAACGTTTAAAAATCTCTATTAGAGTGTCAAAATCCAAGTTCTAACTACCGTCACTATTTTCTCCCCAGCAAGATAAATGATTTAATGGAATTATTTCTGCGTTTTTGTTTATGTTCTTCATGTGTTTCACACAATATAAAAAGATTCACAGGGAAAGACTAGAACTGAAGAGTGTATTTATGAACTTCCAGGTGGTGACCGGGAGCGCGTGTAGCGGAGGCATGCGCGTGCTGGTGGCGGCGCTGGCCGCGTTGCTGGCGCGCGCGGTGGCCAGCCCGCACGAACACCGCGCGCGGCACCACGCGCCCGAGCACGCGGCGCACTCGGCCCCTGCGCCCCCACAGCCCTACCGCGGACATGGCGAGGCCGTCCGCTACAACCCCGAACTCGACACCATCCAACCTCGCGTCGACGAACACGAGACGTCGTCGAAGCGCGCGAAGTACGCCGACGAAACCCCTAAGCGATCCAGTGATGAACGCTTCTACTCCAACCACGAACGGCCCGAGGAGTTCATGGCCGACGAACCCCAATACGGGCCGGATGACGACGATCCTCTGATTATCCGAACCAGAAAGGGAAAAGTCCGAGGAATTACCCTCACCGCTGCGACTGGCAAGCAGGTTGACGCATGGTTCGGTATCCCTTACGCTCAAAAGCCTCTCGGTAACCTTCGTTTCAGACACCCAAGACCGGTCGAAAGCTGGGGTGACGAAGTTCTTAATACAACAACACTGCCACACTCATGCGTCCAAATTGTAGATACCGTGTTCGGAGATTTTCCCGGTGCGATGATGTGGAATCCTAACACGGATATGCAGGAAGACTGTCTCTATATAAATATAGTGACGCCGAAACCACGTCCTAAGAATGCAGCGGTTATGCTGTGGGTATTCGGCGGCGGATTTTACTCTGGTACTGCTACCTTGGATGTTTATGATCCAAAAATTCTCGTATCGGAAGAGAAAATTGTGTATGTATCCATGCAATACAGAGTCGCTTCCCTTGGCTTTCTGTTCCTCGATACTCCAGATGTTCCCGGGAATGCTGGCTTATTTGATCAAATTATGGCTTTGCAGTGGGTGAAAGATAATATAGCATATTTTGGTGGGAATCCTCATAACATAACGTTGTTTGGGGAGTCAGCTGGCGCAGTATCTGTGTCCTTACATTTGTTGTCTCCCCTGTCGAGAAACTTGTTTTCTCAGGCTATTATGCAGTCTGGAGCAGCAACGGCTCCGTGGGCTATTATATCTAGAGAAGAGAGTATTTTACGGGGAATACGATTGGCTGAAGCTGTTCACTGCCCCAAATCCAAAACTGATATGGGACCTATGATCGATTGCTTAAGAAAGAAGAGCGCTGATGAACTAGTCAATAATGAATGGGGGACGCTGGGCATATGTGAGTTCCCATTTGTACCTATCATAGATGGGTCATTCTTGGACGAAATGCCTATGAGATCTTTAGCTCACCAGAATTTCAAAAAGACTAATATTCTAATGGGATCAAATACCGAAGAAGGTTACTACTTTATTTTATACTATTTGACAGAGATGTTGCCCAAAGAGGAAAATGTTGGAATCACTAGGGAGCAATACATGCAAGCTGTCAAGGAACTTAATCCATATGTGAACGACGTTGCACGTCGCGCTATTGTGTTTGAATATACAGATTGGTTGAATCCTGATGACCCGGTGAAGAATCGAAATGCTCTCGACAAGATGGTAGGAGACTATCACTTTACTTGTGGCGTGAATGAGTTCGCTCATCGCTACGCCGAGACTGGCAATAACGTGTATACGTATTATTACAAGCATCGCAGCAAGAATAGTCCATGGCCATCTTGGACTGGAGTATTGCATGCGGACGAAATAAATTACGTTTTTGGAGAGCCCTTGAACCCCGGGAAAAATTACTCACCAGAAGAAGTAGAGCTTAGCAAGCGCTTGATGAGATACTGGGCAAATTTTGCTAAGACTGGGTAAGTCTGTCTTTCACATAAACATTATGAGGATTATCCGTCACGTGGTCCTTATCAAGAGTATATTATCACGGAATCAGTTATTAATCAGCGAGATGTAGATATGACGTTTAGGATGAAATAGCGTAATTGCCATATTATTTTAATGTAATTATGATAATAAAAGTTACCTTAGATTTGATAAATAATATACACGTATGTGCACGTATACAAATATCACAGCAAAATCAAACAAATTAGGCTGTAAGAACGTAATAGTTGTTTTAGTATACTGTGGATCACTTTAGCCAAAGGTCTAAAAATCATGTGATTCTAATCTCGTGGAATGTTATGTACGCAGTAATTTCTCCGTTTTTGTAAAATGAACCAATAATGTAGTGGAATTAAGGAATGAAAGTTTGTTTAAAATAACGCCAATTTTGAAGCAAGCTTTGTTAAAGTTAGCCTTTAGCTTGTTATGAATAAATACATCTATTTTACCGGTCTTGCAAAATTATCCTCTACGTTCCCCTAAGGTCGGTTAGGAGATCTTTAACCTCGTACTGCGGACATGAACACTTCGACAACTTATTACAATGAGATTATTTGGCATATGCATCATAAGGTATTGTTTGTAACTTTTCTTAATATCGAAAGTATCGAACATGGTACAAAATTATCGTATTTGGCCTGTTTTGACCGCTAAGCCACAGAATTTAAAAATATATCAAACAGCAGCAGGGCTAATTTGATGGACGACCGTTATCAATCTGTGGCGGTACTGGATGAAAGTTATTAACATTTTTATCGCAGTCGTGTTAACGAATTTACAATAATTTGTCTGTTGGTGTAAGGTACTATATTAAGATTTTCCATTACTAATTCCAGGAATCCATCCCTGGGTCCCAATGGGGAATTGACGAAGGTGCACTGGCCAGTGCACACGGCATTTGGCAGGGAATACCTGACTCTAGCAGTCAACTCCAGTGCAGTGGGACACGGATTACGCGTGAAGCAATGCGCGTTTTGGCAGAAATACCTGCCTCAACTGATGGCTGCTACGAGTAAGTTCTTGAAAAAGGATATCAGTATCATCATCGTCATCATCTTTGAGAAGTATATTATCATTGTCTAAACATAGCATTGATTTTTTTTTATACCTAAACCTGACGATAAGGCAGACGGCTACCTGATGGAAAGTGGTCACCATCGCCTATGGACATTTGCAACACCAGGGGGGTCGCCAATGCATCGCCGGCTTGATCTGCATTGATCTGAGGATCATGTTATATTTATGTGATCATGTATCATTTAGAGAGGCTACAGCACAAAAAAAAGAATATTTGTTCTATATCTATTTAACAAATAATCAATATAAATGATATTCTAATGTAAAAGCTATTAAAATGCCATCAATATTCGATTGCAACTTTTTATTAAAACTCAAATTATTTGAAAATATCACTAGAGGTAAGAGCAAGTATTATCTGAGAAGAAGGTAGTATTGTGGATGTCGGCTCTCTTATATATAAATGGAGCTGCATAGTAGTCAGAAATGGCAATGCACCTATAATCAGTGGAGTTAGTAATACATGTGTATCAGCAGCGGTGGCCACTTAACATCGAGTGGACTGCAAGCTTGTTGTTGTTACTTCAATATCGGAAAAAAGAAATTAAGTTATAACTGATAGTCTAAAATCACACATTACACTTAATTAATGACACTAATTATATTATTTCTTTAATTACAGGTAAGCCAGAACCTCCTAAAAATTGTACTAACGCTGCACCAACTCTTCTACGGCCTTCGTATGAAACGCTTAGCGTAAGCTTATTCTCGGCCATTGGCTTACAAACAGCGTTGTTCAAATACATTAAATGAATGGTGTAGTTTAATGTCACGGATAAACTTTAAAAATTAATGTCAGTCTCATTTTCTTTGCTTATTGATTACTTCTCTACTAATAATTTCAGAGCTTTTACTAGTGGGGAAGCAAGTTTGTGTTGAAATGGTCTTGATTCGTGGAATTGTATGTTGGGATTTGAAAATCGAAAAATAGGGCTTTTAAGAACAGCGTTAAAATTCCATGATGATAGATATAATTGCTGGCCTCAATTGGATGATGATATGTGAATATAAATAGACCTAAAGAAATAATTTCTTAATTTGATATTTATAACATAATTAATATTATCAAGGAAAACATAATTGAGGAAGTATTAGGAATGTCAAAGATTGCATGTAGTTTAGTTTCATATAATATACATATGTATATTTAAAAGATCATCCCTTTGAGGAACTCATGATGTATATTTATGTCAAATAAATGTCTGGTATATTTTCTTAAATTATTTTTGTATGTAAAATTATAGCGTTATGTATATTTTA
The DNA here is from genome assembly GCA_018251515.1 of Cecropterus confusis. Taxonomy (NCBI): domain Eukaryota; kingdom Metazoa; phylum Arthropoda; class Insecta; order Lepidoptera; family Hesperiidae; genus Cecropterus; species Cecropterus confusis. The sequence goes on from DWTU01000898.1 coordinate 10,150, forward strand.
GTTATAAGCCACCTCAAGTGTTAAATTGCTCTGTAAGTCCATTAAATATTTGTCTAGCGTTGTCGATGTTAAGTTCCACGAGTAAAGCGTGGGCGATGTAATATTATTGTTCATTAATTAATGTTACTATCTATTTTAAAAGGAGTGATGCCTCCATCAACATATCACTTGTTAATAACAAATTATAGAAATACGTAGTGATAATTTTGTCATAGTCGATAAGTCTCAACATATCTTTCGGAAGTAGGATAACGCATTTGCGAGTCAGTAGGAGGAGAATGAAACTTGAAACAGCGTCTCATCAATAAAATGAATTAAACTAAAACTAACACTTATATGCCATTGAGAAGCACTGGATGAAATTCACGAAGATGCTAAAGGGAGTAGACGTAAAGAAATAAAATGTTAGCTTTAATGCGCCTCTATTGCAATACATATCACGCAAGGCATAGAAATGTTTAAGTTCATTCTAGCCTTAGAGTAAGTTACAAGTATAAGCTAGGTCTTCACAACTCTGTAGCGGACCAATATTAGAAAGTTGTACGTGATTTACGGTTCGATTAATAAACCGATATGGCTGAACAAATAGTGGTAGGAGACTAAGTAGATTCAATCCAGGCATTTTTTCAAAATTATGACATGGGACATATTTACGCGATTTGGTCTTAAAGTTGAGAAAATGTCAAACTGATAGTGCCTATTGAGATCAAGTTAAAAATATGGAACATTACTACAAAGCTGAAATTCAAACAAAAGCCTTCAATGTAGATGACAGACAAGAAACATACGGAAAGATATTTTCTCCATAAAAGATTTTTAAAACATTTATGTACATCTCATACACTGGTAAATGAATCATGCTCTTAGTGTTTGATGTCCTTAATTTAACGTCTTTATTCAGAATGTTAAAGATTTTAATGATATGGGATGGAATGTACAGTGCGTAGTATACAAAATTAGTACCTTATCGTTAATGATTGATACGTCATCTAGCTTAGAGAACGTAGTGCCCGGCGGTTCAGCTTTCGAATATTGGTATTAAACTAGATGGAACTCTACAATTTGTTCGACTTAAGGTATAATTACTAGTACAATATGATAAGTCTAATGAAACTCTCGAAACAACTGCAGTATAGACAATCGGTAATTTTCATTGATGTAAATAAATGTGTGTTAGTATTAAAGTAGGACTCGTTGTGCCCTCAGTTCTCTTATTTCGATTCAAGGGCCGGTTTCGTGTGCCTAAGTGGTAATATATCAAACTTTTAACCTGTTGTGGAAGACGATACCTTATGAGATGTAGTAAAATTTAAATGTAATTCTATGTAGATCTACTCAGGCTTTTGTTAATCCTATTTTGTAGTTAGAAATATATACACTTTAAATTCGAATTATACATTAAAGAGCTTCATGAAAAATGAACTTTCCATAAAGTTTATTATGACTGCACGAGTAAGAATTTCTTAAAGAAACTATACAACAGCATTTTCCTATGACAGAAAGCTTGTTGTTTGTACATGTTATGACGAGAGATGAGCAATGAATTGCACAATTAATAAGTTGGATGTTATAGAAAATAGATTAAAGTATGAAGTAGTGGATGATGTATTTAATATAAAAGGAATTAATAAAATAACCGTATTAAATCTAGTTTTAATGGAAGCACGACTGGAAATTGACGCAGATGATAAAAGATGACCGTCAATCAAAACTTCTGTAAAAACAACTCAAGTATAACATATTAAGGTGTTTTTATGTAGCTCTTTATAAGATATATCGAATAATGTTAGTATGTGTATTATAGTGTCAGTATTCATGTTATTTCACGTTCAATGTTTCAAGAACTACGCTTATTTTAACTTGCGTATGTAAACCTATAGAGTGCCTCTTGTTCACTTTTATATATATTGATATAACACTTAACATAGGATATAGTAGATGTAGTAATACGTTACTTCTTAGTATAGTCGCACTGTTTACGTTTCTTACTTTATTGTGATATGAGAAAGGCCAACGAACGTTGAGTAGTGCCAAAATATGAAATGAATCGTGAAATCTTAAATATTCCAATTATCATTATTATTTGTATCTACTATGTTTCTCTCGCTTTTATATTCTGTAAGTAAGGAATTCGATTTCAATTGTACTATAAACTTAACGCGTACTAATACACGACTTAAGTAATAATATCCAAAGAGAAAACAATATCAGTCTACAAAATTTTTAATATTTTAGCACGTCATACAAATGTTATATAATATTATAATATTTTTCGATATCGATACTGTCTATCTATGAACAAAAAGTGGCGGCTCTTAGTTTCTAATCACTATATTAATTTTGATTAGAATTAATCAACTAAAAATCTATAGATATATTTATATCTATATCCCTAGAGATTGGTGTCAGAATTACCCAATATTGCTAAGATGTTGTTTTCGATATTTATTTCCTAATGATATAATCTTCTACTCTTTTAAATTTGTATTATTAAACGATAACATACAACTTACTGATACACAAAACATATCCAAAAATTCTAAACTTTCAAATTTTCTGTGAATTTAGAATTAGAAGAAAATTCATTTTAAAATACTGAACATCTTTCAGAAATTTACTGTTTGGAATCACTGCTGTCTATGTATACCATCTCATGTTTGAATGTAAATTATGTTTAAATTCCTTTGCAACACTCACTAAAAAGGGATATTCTCTCCAAACTACTTAGACTCTTATTTAGCAACTTCATCGTTAACGACGTTCAAATACGTCTTCAATCAAATGGTTCACGGTTTGCTAATTAGACCTTTTATAATAAAAAAAGCCGTAAATAATAAAATTTTTAGACTTCGAAAATTATCAAGTATTCCCCAAAGTATCTCAATTTTAGTTTCATTAAATACTATAAGTACTATTGATCTGTGTTTTGAAATATTTCCAGGAATAACAATATAATAACAATATTTATGAACCAAATGGCATTTCAATATAGTACAACTATTCTACAGATTTACAAATTAAGTTGTAATTTTCTTTTATAAGTATACTTTCGATTATTACTTGATACTGATATCAATTAATAATCGAGGCATTCTGAAATGCCTGTGAACTCGAATATTGATTTCTTAATTGTCTTAATTAATGAGAATGTTTACACGAAACACGCGTGAAAGAAGATAGCGACATGTGTTATAATATTTTCCTTAATGGACAGTTTTTTGAATTTACTTGGCTTTACAAAAAAATGGTTATTTTAATTTATTTTCTTTAGTATTTTATTCAGACAAGAATTTCTCTTTAAAGTCCACATTTTTATTCTTTAGACAAATTTTGTACGTTATGGCATTCTAATTCAACATAACAACGGCAATGGAAAGCATTGTATAACGTTTCAAGAAAGTGACCATCATCTGGAATTTGGAAGAATGTTCAAGAGATTATTATCATTATTGAGTATACACCTTACATTGTATTTTACATTTAAAGCAACTCAAATAAGGAAGGGAGTAAAATGTTGCGGAATGTACCCGGTTGATGCACGAGAATATATTTTCGCCTTCATTCCGCTTGGCTATTTAAATAATTATATTATATTATATACTTTAAATCAATGTAACACGTGTGGCCTAGAAGCTATGTCAAAGCACACGGCCTATGCATTATCGCCTTAAGTTAAATGGAGTTATCTTTTTAAATTCTAATAGTGTTTCGAGTAAGTTTAATGTTAGTGCTATGATTGCATTATTGATTGTTTGCAAGGTTTGTGTTTAATTATAAAATAAATGCTTGTATATATTTTCTTGTTTTATTTCTAGCACGCCTTCTATTTAACGTCTATTTGGCGGAGCGTTCACAATACCGGTCTGACATGCAGTGGGTTCCAGGTATCGAACCCAGAACCCACTGCATGTCCACCGGCCAGACAGACATCTGGATGATGAGTTTAGATTTCTGTTCTTGGTCTGGGTGTTTGTGTATTCATCTTTGTGTGTCCATGGCACGCACGATACAGTAGGAAATCTTACTGTGGGGCTATGAGTGTAGAAAGCGTTTGAGTAAAAGAAAAAAAAGTAACAGCCATGTTATTTGGGCAGTGTAAAACACGACGTGTTGACATAATAACGATATTAATATTTATTAAATTTAAATGTGATTAGTGCAACAGCTAACTGGAAGTGCTGATTTGGTTGGTTGGTTGCCTATTTCATTTCATTGTCATTTTATACACGCAATATATTAAAATTAGGCATGTCAGTCGCAAACTACATTAATACAACCAATAATTATTACGTCCAACTCAAAAGCTAGTACGTAATACATTTAGAAAGGCTTGACATGAAGCGTGAAGTAAACATAAGCCTGAAGTACTGATATAACATAAGTTTTTGTTATAGTATTGAAGTAGCAAACAAGCATGCAGCCCACCTGATCGTAAGTGGCTGCTGCTGCGCATGGACATCTGTAATCAACCCCAGGTAAGATCAAAGTGTCACCTAAGTTGACATAGATGCGTTGCTACCCCTGAGGACTAACATGGAATGGCTCGGAAAATTATGCCTTCCTTACCACACCCTTCAGACCAGAACACAACAGCACATAACACTGCTGTTATTAGTCAGAAATAGGTGTGGCGGCGGTACTTTCGGAGTCGAACCACAAAGAGTTCTACCACCTTAAAGTATTC
>DWTU01000899.1:0-14824 GCA_018251515.1 Cecropterus confusis
CCTGAGGACTAAAATGGAATGCCTCGGAAAAGTATGTCTCTCTTACCACACCCTTCAGACCAGAACACAACAGCGCATAGTTATTAGGCAGAAATAGGTGTGGCAACGGAACTTCCGGAGTCGAACCACAAAGAGTTCTACCACCTTCCTTGAAGTAGTTCATGCGTTTTGGCAAAAAGATGTGGTTTCTGACTCACATTCATAAGAGGCAACCTCGGCAATCTTAGACCTCGAAAGTAGCAAAGCATCTGTGACTGACTTCAAATAGAACCCCTGTTGGAGATAAGCTGCATTTAAAAGATATAATGTTTTTTACAAAACTGTTCCAAAATCCATCGACAGTCATGTATAATTCTATTTACAATTCTGTTCAAACTGTATAATTACGGCACGAGAACCGCGAACGCTTCTCCCTTGATACACCAGTTAAATAGAGCTTTATTCAGGCTCCGAGCCGTTTGATCCATTTCAGAAATTTATTTCATAAACTTTCTTCTCTGCCTCCTATTTACCGAATATGTAACAGTGAACAGTGAAATATTGTTATAATCCTAGCTCGCTTTGTTATTTATGCATATTTCAACAGTATACATCGTCAATGATCTACATTTTTTTGGTTTTATTCATGCGGAAATCCGAAAGCCAACAGTCAGCAACTAATATCAATAACATGTTTTATTTTTCATGCATTTTTCGGTAGGTAGGTATATGAGGAATCATCCCTGTAGTTCGGGGATCAGAATAGGGCTACGGTATTCCCTGCCTTTCGTAAAAGGCGCAAAGCGGCTTCCGGGGTTGCGGGCGGCAAGAGGGGAGCTCGAGCCGTCCAGCCAGGCGGCCCCGGGAAAGATGTGTGGTCGCATACTGTCGTAAAAACCAGATGGTGCAGAGGGCCCTGCTGCTCACCTAGGTGGAGCCCGGTGGGGCAACGCGTTCAGAGGACTCCGATTGCGTTCCGTTGGAGATCCCGGAGTCCTCTTCGCATTCGTATAGAACAGGGGTTCTATCAGAAGCCGATCACATATGCGTTGCTGCTCTTGAGGACTGAGATGGTCGCCTCCTATATAGTGAGCCGGCAACAACACCCTTCCACCGAAACGCAAGAACTGCTTCACGCTAGAAATAGTTGTGACGGTGGTACCTCCCCGGTTGAACTACACAGGTTCTACCACCTAGTAGAACCAGTTATAAAATGTACCTACATTTTTAATTTTGTCAGATAATTTGGATGTACATTTCATCTGACAAAATCTGCGAGTATCGTAGCGTCAGTTGCTTATATGTTGCTTATAGGTGTTGCTGTGTTCGGAAGAACGCTTACAACTTAGTCATCATTAGTAAGTTAGTAACTTTGTAAATAACGCAGCTGTGACTCATTATACGTAGCTAACCTGGTATTGGGTGTAGCTGTCCAAGGAGAAGGATTTGTTAACATTCTGATTAATACCCTTATCGTTAGTTTTTTTTGTAACTGCCATTTTTAAAAACAAGATTTTGTTTACAAACTCTTAAAATAACGCTGCTTAAAAAATCTTTTATACTTATTAAGTGCTTTACAGAAAGTATAAATGCTTTACGTTTCAAATCAAAACTAAACAATTTACTGCATAAAACATGAATAATATACATAAATTATATAGGTTATTAATCCATAAAGTTTAGTATAGTCTTATTATTGGAATATCTACATGTAGACAGATGTAGTCGGTGAATAGGCAAATTTACTATTTCGTTATGAAGTTTTTAAATATATTTTATTCTCTCTTTTTTAAACTGAGCACGTTGAAGTCACGTCTATCTCAAGGCGAATTAAACACGTTTCCCTTATCCCCCTATCCCAGGACATCACCTGTCACTGTTCCCACTCCGTACAGTAATAAGATTATTACACCGGAATTTTTTTATGAGAGGCCATCACGGTCGTCTACGTAATTTTCGCTTTTCTATTTTAATCTTTGAAATACTTCTGCCCAAACTGCGTAATTAGTAGACACTTTACGTCACTGCGGCAATTAATTCTTCTGGAGAAGAACTTCTACATTTAATATTCATTTTATTGCTTCCTTAAACTTAGCGAAAGAAGTAAAGAGCTTAATGTGAACGCAATGTACAGTTCTATAATACTACGTGAAGTATTTAATCACCGCAATCGCGCAATATATAGGTACTTATCAAATTACGAAATGAAAATATATTTGTTTGTGTGGCATGAGCCAAAAGTACACCAGTCATAAAGAGAAAATATATTATATCTAAAATCAAATCTGGTCAGAGTATTTTGATTTAAAAGACTGTGGAAGCGGAAATATGAGCAGACGGGCAACAAACAGTGCGCTATAGGAATTTTCCGCTAGTCGGTACGATGGGTTATATAAAAATCCTTTCAGCGGCTTTAACGTCGCCTTTGTATGCCATCAGTTCTGTGAATCATGTATAAGCCACCTTGTTGGAGTTAGGATTCTATTGAAGTGCCCGCAATCCTTGTATCACACTGCTGGATTCGCAGTGAACGTTACAACATTGTATGAGTATTGGAGATAGTAGTAGTACACGTAGAGTAGTCGTTGTAGTACCGGATTGAAAATAGCAAACATTACACTGAAGAATATGTTTTATGATGTGCGTATTACAAATTAATTATCACTGCTTTACGGCGAAGGAAAACATCGTGAGGAAACGTGCACACCTGAGAGTTCTCTAAAAAAAGAGTTTACCAATTCGCACTTGACCAGCGGTAGACTATTGCCTAAAACTCTCTCATTCTGAGCGAAGACCCGTGCCCAGCAGTGGACAATAATGGGGTTGACGACGTAATTACTCTCGGTATGACGATTTATAAAATGTACCTACTTAAACAATTTAAGTGAACCTGAAAATATTATTTTTTGTGAATTTATTGTGTTATACAGGTATCCTGGTAAAACCTACACCCATTGCTCATCCACGCGTGCCATATAAGTTCCAGTACCAGTTCACAATCGTGCATGTCAAGCTTACTACTTTAGACCACACAGTTATTTGTACATGTTGCATATTGTTTTAAGGTAATGCTTAAGGCTGACGATTTAAACATATACATTAGTATATGTATACTTATACATATGTTAATTTATACGTATATATGTCGCAGATTCCGATGGATTGCCATCTGAATGGTCGCTATCATCATCCGACATGTTGATATTTCTAATATTTCAACCCATGTCTTGACAAAACAATCAAAAACAATACTGACTGATACATTGACATTGACAACTGATCTCGTGCGGCGTTGATAATGTAATAAAATAAGTGAGGTCGTATACCCGGGTAAATTTATTTCAAAAATGTTCTCCCATATATATATATACTAGCAGACGATTTCTTTCGCGCTTACTTAATTATAATCCATTCGTCTTAGTATGACATTTTTGAGATTCACTGCTAGACACATATAAGCCTCCCCTAAAGGCGTTTGGTCAATTATCACCACGTCTAGAAAAGGTGTTGGTGCTACCAACAAAAGATGCTGCTGTATACCAAAAGTTTCAACCATTATTCTATATTCAGGGAAACGAAATTTCCAACAAATATCTGAAACTTCACGTTGCTTTAAAACCGTTAAATTGTTGTTCTGAATTTCAAACCCTTTATATGATATGCGTCATGGATTCTGTTACGGAGGTGACAGAGGGTAAGGTAGAAGTCCGGGCTCCTACCTTTCTCTGTATGCTAAGTGGCGAGGCGACGGGCACACTTTTCGTTCTTCCGCGGCCTGGCTGGCATTGGCCCTTTTGAGGTCCCCTCCTCTGAAATGAAGCTGGACTTCCTACCCGCCGTCTAGGCTTTGAATTGGAAGTAAGGAATTGGGGTCTATCCCAAAAGCGGAGGAGATTTTAACCTTCTCTGATGCCTTACTCTCCGGCTGCGGATCGGAAGATTTGTTGTTGTTGCTGGAGAAGGAAATCTCTTCCACTCCGCAGGTTTCATTTGCGTCTTGAAACCCCTCTTGACAGAGTTTCAACTGCAATTCACGGTAAAGTTTCCGAAAATTCTTTCTAAGTTTGTGCCTCGCCTATAAGAAACATTTATATCACGAAAAACAGCAGGAGAAGTGATAGCGTACTGCTTGAAAGTTGTCCTTCCTAATTGTGAGGTCCAAGGTCCAATCCCAGACACGAACCGCTGTAATTTGTAATATTATGCGCGGATTAGAAATTAATTATCACTTTACGGCGAAGGAAAATACGAAGAAAGCTACATGACTGATAGTTCTCTAAAAAAAATCTCAGAGGTGTATGCAGTCTGTCTACCAATTCGCACTTAGTCAGCGCGATAGACTATGGAGGAAGACCGTTGCCTGCAGTGGGTCAATAAAGTTGACAACATATTAGGATAGGACCAAATATAGGAAGTTAATTATAAAATGTGTAATTTTATAAAAAAAAACCTCCAGTCATCAGGTCACCTCTAGTCATCAGGATCGAGGAATTACATTTTTTCACATTTTCATTATATCATTTCGTCTTAGATACCTAATGTTCATTTAATATTTCATGAGAATTGGATCGGTAGAAGCTGAGTTATTCGTATATTTGTCGCCCACACATTTAATGTAAATTTAAGACTTATATGGTTTTCTCATGAATGCCTTTGTCAGAATTGAACCAAATTAAAACCGAACCCCACGGGAAGCGCCACCTTTCAAATAAAAAAAATATGTCAATATCGGTTCACCCAGTCAAAAGTATCGAGGGTTCAAACATAGAAAAAAAACAGTCGAATTGAGAACCTCTTCCTTTTTTTGAGCTCGGTTAAAAACAAACTTTAAACCTCTATACCACCTCTTAGGGATTGATTATCTAAAAACGGTGAAATAGATATTTCATTTAATAAAACTATACAACCAAGTTTTATTAAGCTGGCATAAAAATTGACGGAATTTCATATAAACTATCAGCTTTTATTTAACCTTATATTTAAGGGGTTGATTATAAAAAAACGGTGATAATGAAAAATGTAGGTAACATTTTTCGTTAAACCATGAACTAAATAGGTAGGTAGGTGAACTAAATAGGTAGGTAGGTATTAAGTTTTATTTTGAAAATTGGCGGATTTCAAAACAATAATTTAATTCAATATTCAAGATTTGATATGGAAGGACGTCAGATAGTGACGTGACACATATCACTATTTCAGATGACACATTAGAAACCTTGGTCTTCTTTTAGCCAATTGTGGTAGCTTTTAGCAAGAATTATATATGTCTTTACATATAGATTATATTTCTTCTGTGCGTTTCACTGAACTCCTCCGAAACGGCCAGGCCGATTTTAATGATTTTTTTTGTGTATCTTCAGAAGGATCCGAGAACGATTTAGATTCAAAATTCGGTGCAATTTAATAAAATTATTTTTTTATTGTTTTTTTTGTTGTTGATTTTGCAACAACTATTGGCTAAAAGGTTTCTAATGTATAATCTGAAATATTGATGTGTATCACGTCGTCTGACGTTGTTCAACATCAAATCTATTGAATTCAATGAAATCGTAGTCTGCGTTTCTTTGATTTACTTAGTTTGAACAATTTAATATTTTTGGGTCGTTAGTGCGGTAATCTTTGTTTTGGATATTGAGTTACATTAGTGTACGATGTAAATTTAAAGTTAAAGTTTTTCTCAATTAACGGTCCATCTTGTATTAGTATAGGTTATTATATATTATATTCAATATATTCAATTCAATATATTATATTCAATTCAAGATATCTTAGCTCAGCACTGGATTCTCAATAAGCTGTGTCAATTCGCATCCGAATCGTGCTTTACAATAAAAAAAAAATAGTTCAGTTCTTACGAGAAACACTCATACATACACTACGTAGGTATGCATAAAGCGATGTTTATATTTTAACAATATAGATGTTACCCACCCACACTTATTTTTACAGATTACATTCATTCTCGTTAACACTTAATGAAAAATGTTTTTGCTGCTTATCATCGTATGCGTTACGATATTTACAATAGCCCGACCTCGGGTTAAAGCGTATCAGTTTCTGATACAAAAAAACAATGCCTTGAATAATGTTTTCATAATAAAACTTATTTAGTCTAGCTGTTTAATTTTAAATATTCTCGAGGTTTATGACTTTATTGAAAAGCCATAGGTATTCTAAGATCTTTTTGAGGCATTTTACTATCGTAGAATATAAGTCTCATTGTTATGGTTAGAATACTTAGTATATTAGTTACAGTATTTCCAACAGCTTGGTGCTTATTTACAAAATATAGTACAATGAGTTTAATGAACTCAAATAAAGAACCTAAAGTTCCTATATTAAAATAAGTACTCCTCAAGGTTCTATTTTAGGACCGTTCTTGTTCTTGTTCAATGTATTTAAACTATGTACTGTACGTGATGGAGATTGTTTGCTGACAATATTTGTTATAATGAAAAAGTTAACCCATAATTGATTTGGAGCAATAAATCTTGTTTTATATAAGAAGAGTATTAAATGTGTCTGGTTCACTTCGTTGAAGGTGATTTTGGATGTTCCCAATTAACACCTTGTATTCGTTGATTAAAGAGTTTTTAAATTGCAGGGGAGCCCTCAACCTCTCTTAGAAGGCTTTGCTTAGTTCTGAAGTTAATGCTGGTTGGAAGGTTATAAAAACGAAAAAAGTTCAAAAGCTCCATATCGAAAAACCTTCCGAAGCGGTAGGTAGTGTTGTTGACGTTCAAAAAGACAGTACTCTTTTCATAAGTACTAGGAGCGTTGTCCAAGATAATTCCGGATTAATTTATATATTTGTTGTTAATATATTAATGGTTGCAGCGAGTTTTCTTATTGTGATTTTTAATGAGATCAAAAGATCATAGTCTACCGTACAGAATACGTGTATGATTACTACTTCATACGCAATAAAAAAATCAACTCGAAGCAGGCGGGTGTGTCGGCCGGCCCCGGCGTGCCTCCGGCCTGTCGCTCATAAACCCGCTTGATTTACGCCGTTCGCGGCGGATCATTAGCGGGTGTTGTATCACCAATGTTTGTGTTGGCGGCCAGCTTGGGTGTCAAGGGCTATCGGCGAGAACAGTGCAGGGGCAAGCGCGCTGAGCGCTGGACGGCAGTGATCGCGGAGCCGCGTCCAGAACCACACGCGTGTTAAACTTTGCTCTATTATCACCGGCCGGCCTTGGCGCTATTTCGACGCGGTATTTGTGCGACACGCAACGGGACCCGCATGTGAGTTTAGTCTTTCCCAATTTGTTATTTTATCCCAGTAGTTTGTGGAAACCTATACTATTAGAAAATTCTTCACTCTTCAATTTTAACTTGACGAAAATTTTGAGTGTATAACAATATTTTTATTATTTGGAGTCGTTTAAATTATTGAATACATTCAAGAAATACATAATAATTAACAAAATACTTTTTTATATAAGTCTTTTTTTGTGAAATTACATATTAAGAGTTTAGCGAGGAAAAGATAACAACAATAGAATTTGATTATCATCGTGATTATCTAAAAATATTTTGATTGTAAGTAGTATTATTGAATAATTGACGATTTAAAAGTAGGTACTGTTATCGGAAACAGATTGTACTAATAAGTGCGAAATATAATAATATGACAGATAAAATCTTAACTAAAACATGAGTTTGAATAATTCTAAATTATACGGTTTATAACGGTTTATAGCAAAACAACGATAATCTCTGGTTATAAAAGTTTGCGTAGTCAATCTAATGACGACATCGACAACATTCCGACTCAATCGAATAATATTTGTTGAAACGAGATTCGATTTACAGTAAAACTTCCTTATAATCAGATAAAATTACAAAATCACTAAACACGTGCTTACGACCTATAAGCGATGTGAATATACCATTACTTAGTAACAATCATAATGCAACTTATACGTTAGTCGCCTTAAAACTCTTGATAATGTATGCGCCTAACTAAAATAAATTTGACCCTAGCGTACACCCCTGTATGACCCCGCTTTTAAACCCCGTAGTACATAACAAAAGCAAAAACATTGTTCCATTTCCATTATCTCAACTTTTCTAGATCTCTCTTAAGCGCTCAAGGAGCTAAATACCAATTAATTAAGTGCTTCAGTTAACAAACCGCGCGTGATCGGCGTTGTCAAATGCTTTACTGCAATTTTAAATGTAAACAACGATCAGAACTGCTACGTTGTTCGGGCTTACAGCTTTTTGCGAAGAAAGATTTCTGTATATGAAGTTTTATTAATGTAGACACATTAATAAAACTTCCCAATGAAAAATCTTATTAATGAAAATACTTTTCGACTCTATCGAAATACGTTCCATCAATTACTGTGGTAGTGAACGTTGTTCCCCATAGTCGCTGGAATTACCACTTTTGTTAATTGATTTTTGTTCGTACTCAACTAGTTATTAGGAAATCCGCAAAAATGTTACGTGAACTCTTTGTTTTCGATTATTTTATATTTTACGAAACTTTGTGTTTATTTCTAGATCTTATTTGCAATAAATCTGTCTGTTTTGGTTTTGTATATATTTTCAGCACAGACATAGCAAATTACTCATTTTATAATGTGCCTACTACAATGTTTGCATCGTTTAATTTACGATATTTGCGTAAATACATTCGGTAGTCATAAGCACTGAGTGTTCAAGTTTATTGCTACCCTTTGCCCACAACAATATATTTATTTAATTTATTTCACTTTCATAGAATAGAATTTTGGAATATTTGTACAACCCAAAAACAGAATACAACTTAACTAATACCAACGATTCTTCAGTTTGATTGATGTTTCAAATCGTAGAAGTTACTTCCATCTACGAAGTTCATAACATTATGGAAGATTTTGTGCCGAAACGTCGTATATTTGATTTTACTCTCAATGACGACATTCACACCTTACATCAAGGTGTTCTATAAACACTAGACGGTCTATAGACTATTGTACTATAAATAAACCGCGGCGAGTCAATGAGAGTCTGGCGTCGCATCCTGCACGTCCTGTAGGGTCAGCAGGAACCTAGAATGACTGAATTTGCATCAACAACTGGTTCACTTGTAGCTATTAACCTATGTTATTTCACTTGCCTAAGTATAGAAAGCTGCAAATATGCACACAGCTTACCTGAGATGTCAATTCTGCCCCATATAATGAAATTAATGAATGCTAGTAACAGGAGTCCTTTTTTGTACAATTACGGACACACAAAATTTATAAAATCTTTTCAATCCATTTTAGTTCCGTTGTCATTACTTAGTATTTCTTCGTGAGTTTATTGTATCTGGTGTTTAATCTGGCTCACCTGTTCAATTCAAATAGTAAAACGCTCGTGATCGCAATAAAATTTAACGATAAAATTATTTAAGGTTGATTTTTTATCATTTCTTTGATATTTTTTGTATTCTATTTATTACATTATTTAGCCCAAAAAAAATAATTCTTAGTTCAATCCAGTGAGACCATGAACTTGTAACGTTAAATGTCAGAGAGCACTCCGAGATTCTTGAAAACCCAAACAGGATTAGGTTATGTTGTTTAGCTATCGATTTCCGGCGGCTACCGTCCATCTCTGTTATTGGACCAGTCCAATGGCATCGTTATATGATACTGTCGTTAGAACTGACAAGTTTTAAAAAGACGATGATTCCACAACTGTAAATTCAGGTCCTGAAGTAGTTGAAGTTCTGTTTAAATATAGAGCAATGTAGTAAGAATGGATTAATAGCAATATATGACTGTCCATAGTTTTAGTACCTCTTTTTTCTTTTACCTATTTGTTACATTTGTTCTATAAGGAGAGAGAAAGTGATTGAACTCTGTATTTTGGCAAATAGAATAAAATATTCGAACCTTGTTCTAATAACGTAATATTGGCGATAACCTCATTCTGGCGATTTACAAACTAACGATTTCGTGCTAGTACAAACATAACATAACGAAGGTCTTTTTTATAACTGTAAGCTTTAAGGAAGTCCCTTAAAAGTTACATGTGAGCAATTGCAAATTTCATATAAAATTTCCTTTATTCTCACCATGCTGTATACGGATTTGTATATCTGAGAGCATTCTAAAAGAATATTTATGGATTCAGTTCCGATTCTACTTTTCAAAGGATAATCTTGTGCACCGTACAATAATCACATCAGCGTCGACTGGGCGCTGATGACCGTCGCGCACGGGGCGGGGACGGCGCGGGAGCTTCGGTTAGGGGGACCACTCTGGAAGTACCTTCATTTACGTGTGGTATAAGTACAATTAGAGTACTATATTTGATACAAAAGATGCGATTCTACATAATTTTATAACATTATATATAAATTGCCGTGGTTCCAAATAAAAGTTGATTATTTGTGTGACATACATAATCAATGAATATTTTAAAATTTTACCAGTAAAAACTAAAGTCCACCCTGACATTGGTCACAGGGCTGTGACCGACGTCAGGTGGTTTGCTTCTCCTGAGGATATAGTTGGTTTGCCTCGTATACCTAAGCGATTCTCTCAACTTCGAACATTCGCCCTTAACGCTGCTAGTATAGAACAGAAATAGGGGTAACATTAGCGATTCTCGAGACGAACCACGAAGGCTTCTACCACAATCTGTAAATATGTTATGGTTTGGTCACTAATCTGTACTATGTTTTAATGCTGAAGGTGATGAATTCGGGTAATTTTTATGACAATTGATTGATTGATATGAATTGCGTCTAAATTTATAGAGGTCAAATAGTCTTTGCCCATCTGAAAAATACAGAATAGCGAAAATATTAGAATCAATCGCTACTTTACAGTTAATTCGTCGAAGCAAAGCATACGTGCACTTTGAGACAAAATTAAAAGATCCGATTCACGCTCTACCTTCTGTAGATTACGTATCGGTTGAGTTAAAAATATTTACTATTTTTATTATAATTTAAAAATAATTATTAATTATTTCAAAATTCATCTAGGGGAATACCCAAATCGATCATGAAACAAACATGAACTGGTTGACCTTTCTTTGAACTTAGGTTCGTTCTATCTTGTTTTGTAAACTTTGTATGAGCGTAGATAATGATCGTATTGCTAGTTTATTTTACTAAAATTAAACTGATTATTATTTGTTGAATATAAAAAGTTATAGCTTCTTCTAGACAATCTTTATGTTATATAGTGTTGGTAACGACAGACCAAAAATAATAATGAACATGAAGGAAAGTATTATTTTCTCTAAAGCTGGTGATCCAATCCGCTGATGTTGCACTGTGTATAGACGACGTTGACTATTTACCATCACGTGTCCAGGTGTCCACGTACCAGGTGACACGTTTTGCTATAGTCCATTAAGTGGTCTGCATTCTCGTTTGCTACTTGAATCTTATAAAGAAATATATTGTGAAAAAATGGTAAATATAATCTAAAATAATATCAGTACAGTGAATAACTCACAATCAGGTGAAAAAATGTACATATGACATTATGTATGTAAAGTTGGTCGAAATATATTCACCACCTTCTGACGCAGCCGGGTAGAAACATGACATAATAGGTTTTAAACAAAAAATTAAACGTTGAGGAGCTAATAAAATTTGTATTCAAACTAATTTTATCAATTAAAGTAATTATTATAAGAACCCTGATTGTTAAAAAACAATAATCTGAACAACGTAAAACAATATCTTCTTTGTTTTTTGTTTTCAAAATAAAAAACAAATTTAATTTAATTCTTTTTAGGAGTTTGCGTGAAAATAGTAACACTAATGTCTTTTAATATACATACACATGGTCTATTTACTATTTTTCCATTCATATTCCTAATATTATAATAAAACAAGAAATATTGTTAAAAATATTAAAACAATAAACCCGACTGCTTAAGATGATTGTTTTGTTCATAATGATGCATTTAATTTACGCCTAATAGGAGTTTTTGGCAAAATAGTGAAGTAATAGTATTACAATATTGTATATTTTTAGAATGGTCTATTTACTAGCTTTCATTTGATACCCATACTGTCGTGATAATAAAAAAGTCGTCACTCTACCCCCTTTTTCCCCTATTTGCAGGCACAATTTTTAAAATTTATGCAGCCTATGTCACATTCCAAATTGAGACGATTCTAATGATATATTATACGGCACATTTCGTCAAGCCGGTTGGGCTGTAGCGCGTGCCAAAGAAATGGACGAATGGAAATACATACAAAAAAAAATCACATACATACATACGCTCGAAAAATTTTACCCTCTATCGGTCACACAGTCGGGTAAAAACCTCCCTTCTCTCTTCTTCTGTTTGCAGGCGCCATACTGAAAGATTACATGGCATCTGTTACAGTCAAGTCTCTTAACGCGGACGTGTAAAACTTAAACTGAGCAAACCGAATGATGCCAATTTGGATGAAGTACGGTTTTCTTCAATGCTACGATCAGCCCTGTGTCTGCGGTAGAGACAATCCGATACAAGTAAATACGAGTATGTTCTCGTTGCTTTTGTTTCGATACAAATACTTTTAGCATCGATAAATCTTGCGATGCTAACTACTATCGATATGAAAGTTGGCATCGAATCAAATCAAACTGTACGAATATTATTGAACAATTCTTAATTTCCGAACGTACATTTCCTCACGAACAAGTCAGACTATGGAATAAGATGCAATGAAATTATTATTTACCTGGTTGTATAAGTTTGCCCTAAAACATTTAATTGTTGCAACATCAGTTCCAAGTGAGTACTTATTTTCCAAAGCGGGTGCAACAATGTCACAAACAAGGAACATACCTTTACTCGTAATTAATAAATCTGTGGCTATTATTTTGGAACTTGTTAAACATCCATCACTGCAAGGATTTTTCTCTATTTATATTATTGCCATTATCATAAAAAAATAATTTATCGATATAAGTAAGTATCGATACTTTAAGCGTACATGAGTAGTATCGAGAAAACAGTTTAAGTACTACTTAAATGAATACGTACTGATACGGGTATCGGAACATCTCTAGTCCGCGGAGGTCACGGCGCGTAGTTCATTACCTGGCGCACGTGGCTCACACGTCACATATCTTTACATTTCGTATCTAATCTGCCTGTGTAACGTCTGAGGAATCGCCGAATGATCGTAAGTGAAATAGTGTACTACGTTACCATATGCTAATTATGAGTATAACACGAGAAGTTTATGTAATACCTAGTTACGTACCACCGAATATGTTTAGCACATACTGGTATCCATCGTACACCTACGTTTGATTCTGGAGGCTAATGCCTTAAATATAAATGATTAACTAAGATTTTTTCAAGTCACGGTAAAATTATGAATCCAATAATAATAGTAAAAAAACACCTAATGTCAATCAGTTGTTGCGGCAACTATACTTATCACAAATCTAAAAGAGTCTTAAACTTATTCAAATAGCTGTTAAAAAACTTGAAATGTA
Source organism: Cecropterus confusis (assembly GCA_018251515.1). Lineage (NCBI taxonomy): Eukaryota > Metazoa > Arthropoda > Insecta > Lepidoptera > Hesperiidae > Cecropterus > Cecropterus confusis. Next base: position 13,428 of record DWTU01000899.1, read on the forward strand.
TGGTGTACCATATCATTGCTCTGTGGCGGTAGTGTTCGCGAAGTCAAACCACGAAGGAATCTACCACCTTCAATTAAATACCTCTAACACCGTAACTAGAATACTACAGCTATAAAGTTGATATTTGCTCTTTTCTCTTCTACAATTATATGAAAAAAATAGTTTCGTATCTAGGTTTATGTCTACATGATTTGTGAGTCTAGCATTTATAAAATTATTACAGCAGTATATAACATATGCCCTTTAACTTGATCCATGAATATTAAAGGGGTTCGAAAAAATCACGTCGAATACTCGCATCATACAATTACAGTGTTTATATTATTTATACATTTTTAATGTCAACTACATTTGGAATTCACAATAAATTTCACAATATGATGATAATACAATTCTATTTTTAGTTTTAAGACATTTAGTAAAGAATATTACTATGAATACGAACACTTGCAAGCGGTTAAAAATAGATTTATAAAGGTACAACGAACTACATATCGTCATACGCGTAACTAATTGAATCTAGATGCTAAATTCACGTTCATATCTACATGAATGATATAAGAATGGGCTCTAGTAGGTCCAGCATGAATCAGAGGCAAGGACAGTTAATGGATTTGACCGGCAATTCAATAGCCGCTTTCTCATTCAATAGTTCTCGTGATGGAGTGCGGAGGGTGCGGAGGGTGCGGCGGGGGGAGGATGGGCCATTTGCTGCTTGCGTCCTGGATATTTCTGAAAGATTTTAGACGGACAAAAGCTTCAACGCTCGCTGTAGGACGTTCGTGTTTTGTATTTAATTGGAATAGATAAGAAGCGCAGTTTTTTTTTTACAAAATTTTATTCATTTATTTAATGCTTTAAATAAAAGTAGCAATAGGTACAGGGTAGCCTAATTCGTTGTTACTATAATAATTTATTCAAGAACACGATGTTAAATAATAATCTAAAATGACAAATGTATATAAATAGGAATGTCAAACAAAAAGTTAAAAAAAAATAATCCAATTGTCAGTCCATCTGATGGTGTCACATGTGATGTACTAAGTGGTTACTGCCGTCCATGGGCGTCTATAACTAGTTCTATATTAAGGGGTTTTACCTGAAGACAATTATAGATGTGTTGCCACTTCTGAGGACTTAAAAGGGAGTCTCGTATCTTAAAACACAGCGGTGCTGCATGTACAACGCAAGGAAGTGTCGCATGTCTATGAAGAAAATATCGGAATTTTCTTAAAAATGTTGGTACGTGTATCTCTTATTAATGGCTTCATGTATACGCTGCTTTTAAAATTAAATATGTTACAAAGAATCGATTGGCGGCGTTAAATACAGAAGATTCAAATAACATCACAATAAAAGAATGAACCAAAAATACATAAATTATTTAGTAACTTTTG
>DWTU01000900.1:0-14824 GCA_018251515.1 Cecropterus confusis
AGAAATCTAAACTCATCATTCAGATGTCTGTCTGGCCGGGGATCGAACCCGGGACCCACTGCGTGCCAGACCGGTATTGAGACCGCTCCTCCACGCGGGTCGTCTATTATAACGCTTGTTCAATATTCATTCTATTGCAAGTACCTTCCTAATAAAGCTTAATGGAATATTATTCATGTTCATTGAAGGTGATGCTCGACATTTATTAGCCAAATATATTCAATTGGTTTGACTTTCAGTTACAGAAGACAAACGACTGTATTTATTTCATAATATAGGCGTCAGAGTTTTGTTTATTTTTCGTTGTTATTACTGCACATATGTTTATATGATTTCCACTTCGCATTCTTTAGAAACATGCCCTTACACTGGAGAATCAAGATAAGCGTGCATTGACTGCGGATAATCAGTGTTGTAAGGTGACTTTATAACAATTATATATATAAATATATAGTTACAATGTTTGATACATTTAAAAATATTCCGGCTGTATTTGAAAGTAAGAAATAAAATGTGTTCAACATAAATAGATAATTACTCGATTACGCACTATCATATTTCTGAGTAAGAATGAAGCATAAACTTCGTGCTGTGGTATAAACTACAACACACAAATAACAAAATCAAGTACATAAACAATTGCTAAATTAAAAAGGATATCTTGTTAAATTATTGTGACTGAATATTTTAATATTTATTTCTTTATTTCTTTTGTTTCATTTCTTTCATTATAATTTTATTAATAATATGATATTATTAAAATAATATGTCATTATACAGATGTATAAAAAATTACAACAATTTAACGTAATTTCACGAACATACACTATACATTAATTCCTTGCAATGCAAATATACGTATATTAGTCTCCTAGACATCGCTTTATTGCGCTTATTATATATAAAGTTTCTTGTAAGTGACCTATGTGATGACTTACGTCACATAAAGCATATAACTCAAAAGGAACCGGCAGCATCGAAAAGAGTCATCAGTTGTACTAAAAGGATACATATGGGATATATCAAGATCAAAAGCTACTCACTTGATTACACCGATGCCTCTCTTGCCAGCGGCGTCCACGTCGATGTTGTCTACTCCAGCGCCCGCGCGCCCAACCACCTTCAGCTTGGTACCAGCTTCCAACACCTCCTTCGTGACTTGTGTCGCTGAGCGGACTACTAGCGCCTCATGGTTCTACGTGCATCACAAGCATGGTTAGTATTGTTAACTGTTACAATATTAACAGTTTATTTGAATGAAGCCTAAGTGCTCCAAAATAATAACAAAGAAACAAATCTATGGAGGGTTACTTAGGTTCATTAGGAAAACTAACTAACATACACCATACTATCATTCAATGTCCCAATATTTGTCTAATTCTTTTAAACTTGTAAAGAAATCGAAACCATTTAAGTTCAATATTACTGTAATCTTTTTATATTCTACATATAGATAGTTGGCAGTACTATCTACTGAACTTTTTTAAAGACTTCTTTTAGCTATCATACCAAATCAAAATAGTGTTGTCAAGCTAATGAAATACTTACAGAAATTTCTTTTAGGAGTTCTTCTTTTGTGATTTTGGCTTTGGTCGTGACATTGATGCCATGAGACTTAAGGATCTCAGCACAGTTGGCCCCGACACCGTCGACCACAAGCACGGATTTTATGTCCAGACCCATTGTCGATCTAAAAAGTATGTACAAATTGCTAGTTTATAAAGTATCTATACATATGAAACATTTCTCAATTTGATTCCCAAACGAGATGTCCCATCAAATGATAACCGGTTATTCTTGTCCTTAAAGCAGCCGTTAAGGAGTTGCTTGTAAGTTACGTGTATGTTAGTTACTTATATTTACTACAAGACATTTGTTATAATCACAGCAGGATAAATCGCTATTGCGACGTATTGCTACGTGTATTTCCTCATCTACCGACTTAACAAATAGTTACCGGCAATGTTACGTACTTATTTACAAGTCTTTACTTCAAAGTCTATTTGTATCGAATCAGGGAAATGTTTGAAACGTCGATTTGATAAAATAGTCTTAACACAGCGACATACACGCAATACTTAACGAAGCGATCATTTGTAATGGTCAACTAATTACGCTTGTCACGGTCTGGTTCGGCTAATTTTCGATGCTAATAGAAGCTAATTTATGAATGATCTCAGTACTGATCGCAGTTAACGTCATAACATGTAATGAGTACGATTGTAACGATTATAACTTACAGTTTAGGAGTATCTCGTGTAACAATTCCCGGAGTGTGTCACGTTCCGTGGCCCGATTCCGACTGATGCCGGCGGACGCGAGACATTTTCGATCATTGGCGAGTCGTTGAACGCCTTATCACCGGTGCACACGACTATCCACGCGGCGGCAGCGACGCATTGCCATACGGACAAATTTTGTTAGCGGAGTCGTAGTGCGCGATGACTTTTCCATATATAAACTAATATGTAGTGAGCTAATTTGTATCCACTATACAAATTAGTTTACTTTTAGTTAGTTCGTTGGTTAGTTAGTTAATATTAGTTATTGGTTCCCAATAACTAATTTTTGTTATGAAAGTACAAGAAAAACAGCGTGGATCCTGGAAAATAACATAAAAATAGTAACAATTGTAGATTTGTATATACAATACTTTGTAAATTCCCAGCCCAATATACCAATTAATTGTACGTGTCATGCTAACAGTTCGCAAGACAACAAAGTTAGTTAACAAACTCGTTCATCAATTATCATGTAAACCCCGCTCTTTAATTTGGTGACAAAATAAATTACCGAAAGGGTAATTTTTTTGAACTTTATGATATTTCGGCTTAGTTCAACTACAGTATTATCCACTTATGTAACAAAAATAGCTCTTGTAAAGCAAATCTCAGACACTAAAACAGAGTTAGTTAATAAACAATGTTAATCAAGTTGTCATCGTATTCATCAGTACAAAAAGTATCAATATGAATAAAAAACTTGAGCCGGTAGAAAGAAATGATTCAATAATGCTATGTAGTTATTATAGGGCAGAATATACCCATTAGGTATACATGTAATTACGTACTATTATTGTGATTTATATAAATGTTATTCAGCAATCATTGTTTATGAATATTATAAATAAATTCGAAAAGGCTAAAGGAGATGACACGAATAATATTTACGTAAGCCGTGATGCAATCTCGGTGGTTCGCAAATGCGAAAGGAATGTGGCAGACATTGATCGAATGTATTAGCATTCTTAACTGCTTTTGAACAAATTTTTGTTTATTCGGTAAGTGCAGTTATACGACAAGATTTCTTTTAAGTAAATAAATTAAATCAATGACCGAAAGAAAATAAAATATTACGCTTTAAGCTACAAAATCCAGAATTGTCGGGAAAATTAAAAAAATCTTAATTAATTTGTCTGTGTTTATTTTGTGTGTACCTACGTCATAACTACTGTTACTGTGTAATGATTTTTATAATTCCTATTTTCATAAAATTATTTTGATAAATCTTTTATATTGCACTAGCATTTGATGGTCATGTAGTCTCATTTACATTTGAGCGAGATTTGACATTAGTTTTTGAGTTATGCCTAATAGTGCGTATTTATTTGGTATTTCTACTATCGTTGTACTACGTCGATCGAAGAGCATTGTAGTATTTTGAGGTGGTCAGTTTGATGATGTTCAGGTGAAACTAAGCGAAATTAGTGAAAAAAGCGTAAAATAAATAAAAATACAACCTAAGTTTTTGTTATAAAAATTTGTGTGCGGTGTGTTTTTATGTAAGTTTCCATATGAGAATGATACAAAATGGGGTTCCGATAATGATAATTATTACGTAGCGTGTATTATTTGTACAGGTTATCTCGTATGACCTACGAGCATGAATAGTCTGTTGTAATTTTCTGTCTCTATTTACATTAATACATTATTTGTTTTTATATTATTTATAAGAACGGTGTAATATTTACTTTAACTTCAATATGAATATAATTTTGGTTTACGTTGCATAGGAATAGAGAAAGTAATAAACGTGTTATTTTAAAATTGCTAACAAAAGTGAAACGATTACCTAAACTGCAACGTGATGCCTCTTTGCGTATCCTCAGAGATAATAATCCTTTGAGATGCTTATTAAAGATTTAAAAGGCGGTAAAACTCTTTGTGATTCGACTCCGGAAGCACCACCGACACGTATTTCTGCTCTGCTCCTATATTTTGGTTCAAAGGGATGTAGTCCGGGATTATATTTATCCGAGGCGTTCCAACTTAGACCTCAGGCGTTTAATGCGACTGCGCCCAAAATAATGAGAATAGGAAGGGTATGAATAAAACAACAGATGTAAACATTATAACCTTATTATTACGTTTATTATCACACTTATGAAAGATACAAAACATATCACGATGGCACTAACTATCAGTGCTTCAGCAGACGTTTTATGTCATATTGATGTTGGTTGACGGAACTATAACCACTTCTCGCTTAGATCTACTACATGTTCAATAGAATAAATAAAGACAAATGAGTATATACTTTCGACACTCGAGTATCGTTGAGGATGTACTAAATAAATCGATAAGATCTACGAGCTAAAAGTAGGCGATTAAACATTCTGGAAGCAACGATCTTGAAATACATGTGAGCTGCAACATCAATGACGAGGACGGCTTCGTTTATGCCGCCGTGGCTGCCACCACAGTATGTTTTGGTCACACAGGCGTACGCCGAAGCAGTTTTGGACCGTCCTTTTCGTCGCGAACCACGGAGCGACATGAAGGCACAACTTTTTAATTCCTTAAAAGTCACTTGGCCTAGAGTTACGTGTTACAGATATTACGAGTAACGAAACTCTTTTGGACGGTGCTGGAGAAAGATTTCGGCAGATTTCACCTCGACTAAGTAATTGTAAATATTCTATACTAGTTGATAAACATTTAATAAACATAGGAGTAATTACGGAAAATGAAATGTTGTAGAACATTCCAAACGAAGGTACATGCAAAGATGGCCTGTCCCAAGTCTTACGGGTGCTTTGGCGAACATAACAACTCCACTTTGTAATGGATTTCGATTGTTAGTAATTTGGTTTATGAAGTTAAAAGCCGGGCGGTTCAGATCCGTGTAGATCGAGCGCGGGGCGCGACTTGTATAATTATTTAATTCTAATATGTACACAACACGTATCGTTAACATTACGGAAAAATATTTCCAGGCAATAGATTATCCGTTAGGACGAATATGGAAACTGACAATCAAACATTTATATTAAAAAGTTAAGACCTAAACTAAAACTTAAATATAAGTACCATAATATTGTAACTGTAAATAAAAAAGTGGAAAAAAATACAATAATTGACTCTAATCTCTAGACAGTTTGGAGAATAAATTGACTAAGAATATGACATGTGTTCACTTTCTCTGCCTGTATAACCAAGAAAACAAAACATTTGTTTAAACTTGCAACTCGAATATTCAGCTGAATAATATCACGTGTGTGAATTATATCAAAGTAATGGGATAAGAGGCAAACGAAATTACCGACGAATATGGTGGAGCGTTTATATAATTTGGGTACGAGATTATTTACTTCGACTTCACTGGCTTTGCAACCCAAATAATAATTGTGTCCAATCCGACAATATCAGAACATGCCAGTACCAGAAATGTACGAGGAACCTAAGCTATATATATCAGATCCACTAACAACATTTCTTGATTTTTATATCTTCGCTTAGCTTACCTCTGATTTTTATATTGGGATAAGCAAGCTACGGATTGAAGTTATGGATGCGAGCTAAGGCTGTAGGATGTAGGCGCGGTGTAGCTATAGTATTTTTATATTATTTATTTAGCTTAGCTTCGTAAGTACCTCATTACATCTCCAGTGGTAAAGAAATCCTAAAGATCCTCACAGTTTATCGTCTCGTAAGCAATTTAGACATTTTTCGTTCAGTATCCTAAGTACGCATTTTCTTCGTCTTTTGTTCTATTCTAAGTTTCGCCTAGCTAACAAGAACCAGTTCTGAGCTTCCATTATATAAAAAAAGCGTTCCATATTTTTGTGTTCTTGGCTAAGAGGGCGATTGTCATGTCACGAATGTTTAACCAGAAAGGGGTATAAAAGCAAAGATGCATCAATCACAAAATAGCCGAGCTCTGTTGTGGTTTCCTACTATGGTGTAGAAGGCGTTTGCATGTAAATGCTGTTTTCAAAAAGTACTCTACTAGATGTTTTTAATCATTATTACAAATTGTTAAAACTTCAAAGGCTTTCGAGCAAACGTTTAGACATGTAAAATAGTAATTGAAGTAAAAACTGTAATAATTTTATGGATTCACTTTACCTAATGTTTTGACATTTCTCGCGAGGCGAAATGATCGCGTTTGGGAAGCGGCCGTGTTCCGACGGTCTTCTTACAGAATTTGTATAATAAAATGGAAGATTTCAAGTAAACTTCGATAGCCGGATTCACAACATTAATTGTGCCATGTTTTAACAAGTTGCAAAAGAGGACCACATGAAGAAAATAAAGACGGTTATTTTACAGTTTCAAATTTCAACTTTTGTCTGTCTGTTTTGGACGAAGCGATTTTGCTTTTATACCTTTATGCAACATTTAGATACCCGCGAACAATCGCGCTAATAACTTGCCGAGCAATAACAATTATGCAAACATTGCGCTCGAACATAGACGTGTAATCCTTTGGCGATTCGCTTGCTTGTAATTTGCGATTCGCTTATTAAAAGACTCACCGTGCGAAAACCAAATACATTCAAATTAGTTATTTATTGTTGGAACTAATTCACTTGTACTAGGCATCTATCTAAATTTTGTATTAGGTGCTCGCTGAGTACAGTCGAATAGCGAACAAGTATGTAAATAGCCTAATCGGGTGTATTCGTAATCGCCACGATCGCCTTTCTCCACGGAGTGTGCGCTTTACCGCGAATCTAAAGATTATGCGTCTGCATTCGTGGCAGCATCTTCGTCATTATTGGGCGAGATACCCAGCGGATTTTTCATGAGTCTCTAAGGGACACACTTAAAAGTGGAACGACGTCGCCGATTTTGGTTTTCGCGCCGCTTTTAGGGACGTCGGCTAAATGTTGCATATGTAATTGGGATGTTTATTTATGGTATCGAGCTCCACGCACGGGCCTGGCGGGCCGGGCGCCGCGCCGCCGCGCCAGCAGAGCGTCGAGGCCTCGCAGCGGCGGCGCCGGCGTCGTCTCCGCGCCTGTGGCCTCCGTCTCTGTCTCCGCCTTCTCAGCGCTGGTGCTCTCCTCCGTTGTCTCTGTTGAGGCTTTCTTAGCCGCTTCCGTTGTTGCCTGGGTACGCAAAAAAAATACTCAGTGTACAAAAGTTACGATTAGAGTAAGGTGCGACATTTTTTATGTACAAACATTGAACGTGAAAGTCGCGGGCAGAGGCAGATAATATAAATACAATGCGTACCTATTAGAATATTGATATCTATCGTGATACGTGCAAACACAAGCAGCGCCTGTTAAATAAATTATTTTGTCTGTCTCAAACCGTATCTAGTACGTTCATTTTCAGTAAACAGGTAAATAAACCTTTTAATAATCCAAATAGGATGAGAATACAATTTAAAATCAAGCAAAAATGCGTCACAACACTTTCTACTCCAGTGGACTAAGTTGGAACGATTACACTTTAGTAACTCTCCGTTTTCACCCATTATGTGTAACTTGATGAAGCACGTTAATTACCTCAGTGGAAGGCTGTTTTCTCCTCAGCAAGGGGTTAGGGCGGCGTGGCGGAGCAGAAACGGCTACACGGGGCTTCGGAGAAGGGGACACCTGGAGACGGTTGCGTAGCTTTAAGCCACCGCGCGGTTGCTCTGGTGCCGGGGTTGGGGATGCACCCTATCATAAAATGTATTATTGAAAACCCGTAATGATTGGGGGACTTAACTATGGCGAGGGTCCAGAGCTTATTGAAGCTCTTGTTAATTGCACAAATTGTGTAAATAAGAAGGTATTTCTGATATGTAATAATTTCTTACTTATAGCAAAAATATAAATACATAACTTTAAAACCTTAAATTTCAACATAAGGATTATAAATAAAATTATATTGAGAAATTTGCGAAGACTACAACGTCCCATTATTAATATATACATATTCTAAATGCTGAATGTTGATCATATGTTATCCAATTCCTCTAAAGTTTTTAATAATGAGGCTGATTGCACGAGACCTCTGGAGGAGCGAGGCCTTGAGCGGTTGCCCTGTTCACCAAGCTTATATATACTCGTAGATGTGTGGCAAATCAGCTCCCGTATTACGAAACTCCATTTTCAATGGTATTTCTTTCAATCATAATCAAGCTTAACTATCTTAAGGCAACCGTACGAGCTCTAATACCAATAACCATTTTTAACCGATTTCAAAAAAAGAGGTTTTCAATTCGACTCGTTTTTTGTGTGCTGCCTCATAACTTGATGATGTCATAATTTTTTTATTGTGAATATCAAATGAATAAAGAAACCTGTACAATATGGTTTTTAAGAGCATCGTAATATTACGAGGTTGTCCTTTCCCAGTTTTGGCGATATTCTGATGAAACTTACCACAATTTGTGATGTTACATAAATACAAAGATTAGTATATCATCATTAAGATTCACAAAAAATGGCATAGTTCTGAAGTCGGTGCTCATATTGGACATAGTTTCCTGGTGATTCAATCAAATATGTTGAGCGCCAACTTCAGGACCACATTTTTTTACGTCATGTGGCATAGAAGTCAGTTGCTTTTTATGTTATTTTTTTACACATTTGTATGTCACATGTTCACATACCAGAAGCGCCCACCAAATGTTAATAAACCTGTATCGTTGTTACCTAAGATATTACGACACCTATTTTCTGCAAATTCCGGTTGGTTTAGAAAGTGACTTATTGGTTGTAAGTATACCTTGATATATACGAACGTTCCTGATGATGAAATTATATTTTAAAAGGCTGTTGGAATTTAATTCCAAACATGCAATAAAACTTACATTAGAAAACAACCGACTTTAACTACATATTTATCTTAATCGTGGTTAATAACAGTTTCCTCACAAATTTCAAACTACATCAAAATCGGTTCATCCGTTTAGGACCTACGATTCCACAGACATTACAAACTTACGGATACACTCGTTAGACTTTGATCACATTGCAACTATGAAAGTATTACGGTTTAACAGATAAACCAAACTAAGTCTGATTTTTATAAGAACCCCTTTTACTTTTTAGTATTGTAGAGTCCCGGAAATCCTGTAAAAATACATGTGACATTTGGCTTACTAATGGTGTCCTGTTTATTACGTTTTAGGTACGGAATCCCAAAAACTTTTGTGTTTTATGTGATGATGATGTTTAAATCTTACTTCGCCATCAGGGGAGGCGTCAGTGGCGGAGGAGTCGGGCGCGGAGGTCTCTGCGGGGGCTTCGGACGCTGTCTCGGCGGGTGCTACGCTGGACGCTCCGGGCCTTAGACGTGGACTGGGCTTCAGGTTCAGCCTCGGTCCGGGGCGCAACGACGCCGGCCTTAGCCCTGGCTTACGGCTACAGAAATAATGGTGTTAGTTAGTTGGAATAGTTATAGTTAGTAAGGAATCAAGGGCATCGCCAGCGTATGACCTTGGCAATTGATGTATGGAGCAGTGATTTAACATTTCTGGCAAGGCTTTTCGACGAAGTCAAATGGTACAAATCCAAAGTGAATGTTTTTTTTTTAAATGAAGGGAAATGCCCCAAACCCCGGTTGGCGACGCCTTAGAGCTTAAAATTATAGTAACAATTTGCGTGAACTAGACCAAATTAGATTAATCTAAACGTAATGTATATACTATTAACGCTATATCTAAAGTGACCATTCGGTCCATCCTGCAAATAATTCTGTGTTCAATGTCTGACCACGTATTTACAAATTCAATTTAGATATTGGTCACGAGTCTTGTGTTTGGCTACTAACATAAGTATCTGTGAGCGTCCATAACACAATTTCAACATGAATAGTATGCGGCGCTAAAACCATGTATTTTTTACTTATGATCCAAAAGTTTCTTATGTAATCTTAATATAATTTACCCAATAGTCCGGGAAGGCGTGGGTGTGGTTTCCACAACTTCTCCCGAGCCGACACTGGGGGACGTGGAGTCTGACTCTTCGCCGGAGCTCGGTGCGGCTGTCGTGGTCGATGCTCTTCTCAAGCCTGGACGGAGTCTCGGCCTATGCATATAATAAAATATAAAATTGACAAAATAGCCAGGATAAAACTATTTCAGAACAGACTTCCGATGGCTTTAGATTTATTTTTTATTACGATTAGTTATTTGAAAATAAAATAATATGGATTTACGAACGCTGATATTCTTAACAAGGTCTTAAATTTGATATCTTATACTTTTATGTTAACTTGTACTACGAATAACTCAGTATTTGTATTAAACTTAAAAAAATATTTAAATGATCGACATAAAAGCAATAACAAACAGTAGATACTCTTTATAGATATAACCACCTTTAAGTTATACCTTTCAAACTCCGACTTACTATTTAAAGGCGCGCTAACCTTTAAGATAAGTGGCACCCTTTATAAAGTAAATATCATTAGTATCTAAGTGAGCATTACATTTAACTACAACTATACTATTGCTAGTGGTAAACAGGCCGTAATTACGTTTGGTTGAAATGTCTATTTAGATCACATCTCCTGGCTGTGCAACATACTCGATTATACAATGATGACCTTAACATTATCAAAACGCATATATTTTGTATTCGTTGCTTGATGTGACATAACTAGATATTGTAATCTGTATATTGTTATATGATGTGATTTGGTCCACTTTGTCGATGTTGCTTTGATATCTAAGCGTTTAAAGCTTTACAGAGTGGGAAGAATTCACATCTTACTTCCTTATTTCTACCTTGTGAATACTCGTAAAATGCATTAAATTTTTGGAGAGCCGTCAAATGAGCAGACATATTTCTTTACCATCCGAGTAAGTGATCATTTCTTTATGAGATTCCTGACCGCACATTCAAGGAAAGTAAGTATTCTACTATATAATCAACACTATCATCGGATCGTATATATTCGCCGAGTGGAATCAAGCTCGAAGAAAATTAAATCTAAGATAAACCAAGAACGAGTTTTTGTTTTTAACTATATACTTAACTATATTCTTAATTTAATTTATATATTTGTAGTTATAGCGGTCATGAAAATTTAACACGCTGTAAAAAAATAGTGTCTGACCGAAGCTTCCGCTTCGGATTCGGCTTCGGCCAAAAATACCAACTTCGGCAAAACCTTCGGCTTCGGCCAAAATTTTAAACATTAGGCTTCGGTTTCGGCTTCGGCTGAAGGTTGTGACGATAGCCGAATAATCGGATTCAGCTTCGGATTCGGCCAAAAATCGACCTTCGGTCGGACACTAAGACAAATCAAATTTTTATCACGGATGAAAAGACAGAGCCCAGACATGCGGTCAGACAGCGGATAGGGTTCCATTTTTACCTTTTTGGTACGAATCGATCGATGAAAGGAACGGAAGTGCAGTCGTAATAGTATAACTAGATTTTTTTGACGCCCAACGTGGTGTAAAACCACTAGTGCAACTTAGTTCTTTCCATCCAAACCTCGTTATAAATCATCGATAGAACGCAGTGCCTCTCTAACGGGAAGTAACTATTATTGTATATATATTCAATAATTGATTATACTAGGCAACAGCGTATGAAAGTACTTCTTCTTGTTTTAATTTACGAACAGGCAATAAAAGATTTGAATTCGAATTTGAACTTCATTCGAATATTGATTTCAAAAACATTGTACGCATTTGTATTGTATATATTGCATTGTATATATTTGTATTAGTCGATGCATAAGAACGTTTTTTAAATAACATGTTCGTTTAAAATTCTTTCATCCTCTCAATCAGAGAGTTGGAGGTTCAAATCCTTGCCAAGCACCTCGGATTATTTGAATTTACGCGCGTTTTCAAAATTGCTTCAACGGTCAACACATATCGCGTAAATATTTACTTAAACATTAGTACAAAACTATCTCTCTAAAAATAAACTTCTCTCGCTCATAGAGGAGACCCGTGCCTAACAGCAAGAGTAATCGCTTGACGATTGTTGTTTGCTGCTTAAAATCTAGAGGTACCTACCTAGGTGCCGGTGCTTCGCTGGCAGCGCTGCTCGCGTCCTGCGCAGGCGCAGCTGTAGTGGAGCTCGGGCGAGTGCGACCGGCGAACAGGCCGCGACGACCGAACGCCTGCGATAAATGATACACTTCGTTATTCCTACAGGAAAAATGTTACGTGAACACCTATGCAACACGCTATTCTCCTAAATAAAAAGTTACACAGCTAAATGCTACAGTCTGTACTAAAAATGAACTACAAAGCCAATTAGGTAGAACGATGAGTGTTGTTTTTGTTAGTAATACGCAACACGAACACCTACGCAGTAAAATCAAGATTAAAACAAGAAATGTTATTTCATCGTAAACATTTATCTTTTCGTATTTTGGTTCCGAATTACCATCAACGAGATATGTTTATAAATCTCTGCCTCTTTGCTACTAACGTATATTGTGGTATATTTAAATCAGGATTCATTGTCAATTAATCATTTTGATTAGATTAATGCACAAAGATAATTTATAATTGTTTGCAACCGACTGGAGCGAAGATTTATTTTCTTATCAAATCTTATGTTATACTTATGTGAATTAATTAGTTTACATATTTAACTTAATTATGATTAAAATATGCCTAATTTAGGTAAAATATGAATAATTTCGCTATATACTATGTTCTCGTAATTAAGTAATTTACATCGTGTTTTAGTAATTAACAAACAAAAGTGAAATGCTTCTTGGAAGAGAAATTAACATATTTGCATTAAAAAATCTGATTATGTTAATATACATTAAGTACAACGAATATTTGAGGGAAACATAATACCCGGCGCACTAGTTGTAAGGCAAACGATGCAAGTTACATGTTATCATGTCGAGTACTAACACGGGGCGTTGTATCTTAAATAGTGGCTTATTAATAGTAATATTATTCGCATAGCAGACACTCGCTAGAGCATGTCGCTTTACATAATCGCATAACTCGTGTCGGTGGAGGAATTGAAGACAATTATATGCAAACCTTTGTCTGAGTGGCCGGCTTCTCTGAGGCCGCGGTGTTCGCGGTGGAGGCGTCTGCGGCCGCGGCGGCGGCGGTCGTTTTGCGAACTCCGTTGGGCTTGCCGAAACGACCTGTCAACAAATACTCATTTATTGTATTCGTTAACAAAACCAATTCCCTAAGAGGTACACAACTTATTCGTATACCGTCGACGACGTGAAAGTATTACAGCAACTTTTGAAAGTCGAATGACACAGTGAAATTAAAGAAAATGCTGAGCAATACACGCATTAGGTCGCAAAAATCGCAATCGCATTGAATAGCCATAAAATTTCGCATAAGCCTTTTACATTGTACAAGAAAATAACATTTAGGACATATATGGGGAATAAGAGATAAGATGGAGAGAAGAGATGAAAGCGTAACTAGTAAACCATCCGGTCGGCGCTGTTGTTGAACGGTAATTATCGGATGTCACAACTTTCGCCCGTTCGGATGGTACAGCTTCGAGCTGTAATTTTATTGCCATTGCACATCTGTGGTGTAAAATTAATTGGTACTAAAATAAATGTTACCTCGAACTCTCGTCGTAGTTTCTTGAGGCGCTTCAGTGGCAGCGCTAGTTGCGACGGACGCACGGGAGCGCGCTCCAGGACGTCCCTTGAATCTGGAGGGACGAGTTGGTGCAGCAGTTGTCGTCGTCGTTGGCGCTGGAGTAGTTGTCGTTGTAGTCGTAGTTGTAGTTGTAGTAGTGGTTGTCGTAGTAGGTGTGGTTTCTTCCTCTGTCGTGCTTATCGGTTCAGTGGTCCAAGCGTCATCGTCGACAGTCGTAGAGCCGTCGAACCCGAGCAAATCACTGGACGGGCTTATTTCGTTATTCAAATTCTCGCCAGTTACGTATGCGTACAAATCGAGTGCGACCTTCTCCATTGCGGTCATTGTGGTAAATTCGGTCGTGTCTTGTTCATAGGTGGTTGTCTGTTTGTAGTCGGAAGGAAGTTTGGAATCGTCTACTATTTCTTGGAACCTAATACCTCCTAATAGGCTATGCGGTTCTCTGACTGATTCCTTAGCATGTGAAGCATCTTTGGTTGTCGGTGTGGCCTCAGATAATTCCGTAGTAGTTTTACTTTCGGACGAATAACGAGTCGGCTGTTCCTTGTATGGTGCAGGAATATCTCCTGAATGAGTCTTAAAACTATCAAGATCTACGAGCTCAGAACTTGGACGCCTGAAAATAATATATTTTGTCATTATACAAAAAAAATAGGAACAATTTAACCGTACTTGTATCAATAATGAAGTATTCATGAATACCTTATATGAGCCCGAGTTCTGCTTCTCGTCTGTCCAATAGACTCGTCAGCAACATTATCGGCTTGTGGACGACCACGTTGTTTGATTGTTTCTGAAGTAACCTCAGGTACGAAGGTAGTAGTACTAATTGCTGCCAAGTTACGACCACGGGGTGGGAAGCGCGTGCTGGAAGGTAATCTAGCAGAAACATTGACATTAATTGTAGCTCTTATGCAAATGACATAATATTCGGAAATAAAAGTGTAATAATTATGTTATCTATTAAAATCGTCAACATTGATCACAATAACTAGTGTGTAATATGTAAAATGTTACCTGTCTTCTTCAGCTT
>DWTU01000901.1:0-14822 GCA_018251515.1 Cecropterus confusis
GGCAGCGTTTCCTCTTTGAATGGCTAAACTCTGACCAAAATACGCACCAGCCCTAGGGTCTCCAGAAATATCGACCAGTGTCAATTATATCAGATTGATCGATTTTAAAAGTCTTTTCCAAGTGATTATTTCTTTGAAGTTATTTAGCTTCTCTCAGAACATGAACTATCCTGATTCCAGGATAACAAACGACGCGCGCGAAGACGAGATGGAGGAGAATATGGGCCAGGTGAACACCATGATCGGCAACTTGCGCAACATGGCGCTCGACATGGGCTCCGAGCTCGAGAACCAGAATCGCCAGATCGACCGCATCAACCGCAAGGTACGATGGGGATAGTGATACCATGGGGAGTATGGGGGAAAAGATAAACGACGTGAAGGAAAATAATGCGCTAAAGTGATAATGGGTAGTGGGGTAAAGCAAATTTTCATACGAAATGGGTAGTACGATGATGGATTGCAATGTTGCCGCAAAGTACGATCGGGAAAAGAATGGGTTGTGAATTTTAGATCACAAAATGAGTAATATGATGACAGATCGCAATGTTGATAATGCCAATATCCGTTTGTTTAATTAAGATATGTGTATTTCTATTAGGCGGTTAGGTAAGAATACTGGAGAAAAAATACACTTCTCGGCCTCATGCAGTAATTCAAAAGAGGTTTTAGAAGTATTTGACTTTATGAAGGTCGTAAATTATAAATTTATGAACATTTAGGTTTATTTTTATGTATTGCCTTAAATCTGGTGAATAACACAAGGAAGGCACAAGGAAATATTGGAATTATAAGGGGCAAAATTGCAAGAGTCCATAAAATATTTACAAATTAGAGCATACCTCAATGTAGGTAATTCGATTCTTTTGGAAGTAAGCACTTTGAAATTTAAAAATTTAGATAAATACTGCCAATGATTATAAATGACAAGCTTTGCGCAAATAAGGGCTAGTAAAAAAACCTGCATGTATTTTTTGTGAAATAAATTTTACTAAATTTGGCCAAACTTTTATAAATGATAATTAACAATTTGATAAACTTTTATATTTATTATATTTTTGTATAAACTTTATACTCTATTGTGTTTGTATAATATTTGAGGCACGGGGGAATTTTTCCATATAAAATTCCACTGTGCCTGTGTTCTAATATTTCACCATCTAGACCCGCCTATCACCTTAGAATTGGATTGGAAACTTCCTCTATCGCAAACTCTGTCCTTAATTCGCTTATTGGCCTTCAAAATTTCAGTGATCCGCTTACCTGGCAACCCAAATTTCATTTTGACCCCATTTACATTTATCAAAATTACAATTAACTAAATTGTAAGTGTAAACGAGTTTTGTAAACGTGCTGAACAATTAAGTAAAATTATATTAAGTTGATATTATTTTGATCAATAATTTGTATATCGAAAATCTACGCATAACTTGCCTGTAAACAACTAAGTACTAACCTGTAAACGAGTAACTAAAACAAGTTTATTTCAGAAAATTTTGTTTTAAATAAAACTAATTCTAATAATACTATAAGTAAATGTTTAAATGGTTATGAAAACTCCTTTACAATTAACTTACAACTTTAGTTAAAAAACACGGGCTTGATAAATGTAAACGAGGTCATGGTTCACTCAGCATGCTCTTTCATACCTTGGTAGTGTATGCGGGTAGAAGCGATTGGGTGTTGTGAAATTTTCCTATGTGTGCGTTACGGGATGCCAACATGCAACTGACAGAACACGTCCTTCCACACTCATCTGTGACTAGATATCACACCCATTGAGCGACTAACATATCTAACTAGAACTCATCAGTAACATTTATCACTACATAACTCCCCTTGAATTCAAGATGGCGACTGTGTGTATTGGAAATAATTGTGTATGCCTAAAATGTCGTATCTGTCTATTTCTAAACAAAACTGGCTGTATTTTGCGTTCCATTTATCACCTTATTTTTTTTCCTTTCTATACCATTCATTGACATTATACAGGATGTTTCTTATTATAAGTCAGCCGGTTTATATAAAAATAGACAGTATCCACATCGCCAATATCAGAGTGCAACAAAGACAAACGCTATTCTTAATCGTAGGGCGAATCGAATGAAACGAGGATAACGCTGGCCAACCAGCGTGCGCATGAGCTGCTCAAGTAAACAACGGCGCCACACACAACAACACACTACACATAGTCTCGTGGTATCGGACCGATTGCGAACTTTAATAGGGCTAACTTAAAACACCGTAGACCTCTGAATTTTAACCCTAGACACGACTTCGATCCTTGGTAAAAGTTTCTTTCAAAAAATCAAAATTGCAGCTTTTGTATATCCTTCTCTCTCACCCAGCGAGCGAAAGGTAAACAGGAATGCTGTCATTTAGGAGTTTATATACGAAAGCTGTATATTTACTGCGTATAAGATATGAGCAGGTGGCTGAAAGGAATAAATAACACTTATTCCTGTGGGTCTGTTTCCTTTACCAGCTTTAGTTAATATATTTAGGAAATTAACATCAATTGGCTCTGAATACGTGCCAGCAAATATTCCATATCATAGTCATCAGATTCTTTGCAAATATTTAATGAGACACTCAATTTCAATTAGTGATAATTCAGAGGATCGTTTTGGTGTTTTTAAACTAATCCTATTATTATATATTTTTGGTATTATCTGTGCATCTGTCAAATAACGTCATATGACAATCTGACACTTCTGAAACCAAACTGGCATGGCGCGAAGACAGAAGATTTAAAAAGTTATTTATCTGGTGCAAAGATGATGCCACACAGTTACACTTATAGTTTCAATTTCAAAGTATATTCGTAGTTGAAATCTACATAAATATATTATAATCTTAACCTTTTAGACTAAGGGGAGATTAGAATGTACGAGATTGTTAAGCATAGACAATCGTGTAATAAAAAGTAAATGTTAAAGTTGGTGCTTTATGATCTAAAATATTATTTTCATTATTGTTTAGTAAACGAGGTTGCTTGTAATTTATTTTCTTTTTTTTGTATTGTTTTTTTTTAATAAGTCATGTATTGTGTGGCGAATAAATTATGTTAGTAATTTTAAATGTAACGGTTTTCATTGTGTATGAAAATATTTTGCCAATATAAAGACTTTATGATATTAAATTGAACTGCAGTGTTATTTTTTAAAAGACGTGTATATTATTTAAACAAGCTTTGGAAATGTAAAACCAGATGCGAGTTAGATTCTCCCATTCATCTTGATATTTCATCGATTATTCATCTCAGCAATCGGTCTATACTTTTATATGTTACTTTCGAAATCCAATTTTATTATGATTTTGTTAATTGTTTTCCAATTTTTCAAGATTTTGGTAAAAAAAGCTTATTTTAATAAGTGGAGGAGCCCAAAGATATAGGTGGCGCATGCACTTTACGTGCCAAAGTTTGTATAGATCCTACTGTTCTGTCAATAACTGTCATATTGACACTACATAATGTCAATTTGAGTAATGCTCGGGTTATCTTAGTCGACGAAAAGTTTTTCAGTAATCGGCTTGAGGTAGAACGTAAGCCTTTACGAAGTCAGCTACAGGGTTTCAGTAACCATTTAACAACAGATGGACATCAATATTAGAATTTCTGTAACATAAAATATTTTAGCATGACAGTAGCCACCAGAGGGCGCCTTCATTATTTTTTAAATAATTTGCCTAACTATTTTTGGTACCAAATATAATATCAATAGAGCTAATAAAATGACCATTTTGAAAAGTTGACCACGTTACTTGAATATCTATTTTCATCAATAATGTTACATACATATTATTAATAGATGTGTAGTCGGTTATAGTAAGATGTATTATTTTGTGAACGTGCATTTACCTCTTGTTAACCCTAGTGTTATTAAACAACAATATTAATATGCTTTTCGCAAAATTACGAGTTTCATACAGGATGTATAAAAAGGCTTAAAACTCTCAGCTTCGGTAAATCATTACAGGTGTTTCTTGTTTTTGAAAAAAAAAACACAATAGACTAACTAAAACACTTTTTTCAATGTCAAAATTTGAATGTTCAGTCAGTATGTCAGTTTATTACAAATTTTATGCATCCTGTATATAACGGCGATATAGTTAAAAGTAATTTCGTCAATATGTAACTCTTATATAATATATAATACGTAAATTACAATATTTCATCTTGAAACCGAAGTTAAAACATAGATTATATTCCAAGTAGAATTTGAAATCTTTCTTGTGAACGTGAAACAAGACAAAAGAGACGAGTCGACATGTGATAATAGTTTGAAGTTAAGTATTTAGATTAGCCGTTTGAGACTTCGCTGAGGAGGAATCAGGTTTTATTATTGAGTCTTTAAACTTTTCATAGGAGCATTTATGTAAAACATTCATAGAAATTAAAACTTAAATCACGTGACATGTCAACAGTACATGAATAATACTCGAAGTTTTGGCGGTGTTCCACTTAACGACGCTTACCATCGCAGTATCATGTGATACAGACATGCGATCATTGTCGTCGTCAAGTGGAACGTGGAATTTATCATAATAAATGGACTGTTTAATAGTTGATCTGCACATATCTCTGATTGAAACATATCTGCTTCTATGGAACAGTGAACTATCATCTATGTTAGTAACTAGTATTATAGATATTTATAGCAATCTACATTATAACTACTATATTATACTAGACTTATTTTTTATTTGCAAATAAACTTTAATTTATAACGTGTTATAGTTTTTGCTTCCTATCTTTCGTAGATTATTTTTTAATGGTAACATTTTTTTTATTTTTTTATGAGATTGATATTAAGCAAGACGTTTAGATGGTAAGGTAGTCGCAATATACTTTAAGTAAAAACCTAATATAGCGTCGGAACGATTGTAGAGTTAAGGGAATAAAAATAACCAACTAGTCTATGCAGATGACGAAATATATTAAAGCAATTCAAAATATGTGAAAACTTCAACATAGACATAATATGGCGGAAAATTTTGGTTATTATTTTCGGCCTATTCAGTGAACGCTGTCATTAGAATGCCACTTAGAACTAATTAATACTTATCGTCATCCGGTACAACTAATAAACGATAAAAAGGAAAAAAAAAAAGTAAACGGAGACGTGCCGAAAATGGCGGTTCTTTTTTTAATCCACGAAGTCCAGTTTTGTAAGTTTATAGCAAGAATTATAATTAGAGAAAAATCTTTTATGAAACGCATTTTTAATATTTGTCTTTTTTAGGTTTAGTAACTTGTATTATCTATGCATTTAAATTTTCATCGTAACAGATAATATATGAACTATTTAATTATTACACACAGTAATACCCTGTGTATAGAAATATTTTTAAATTATTTATAGAAATTTATAGAAAATTACATACTAAACATGTGCATGAATACATTTTTTTAAAGAAATACTTAACATGTAGGTAAACTAAAACATTAAGATGTTTGGTTATGGGGGCCCTTGTACACCAGGGCCCCTTGTCACGTGTAATTTGCAAAAGTCTATTTTAAATGTATTATTATAATCATTAATTATTTAAATGTAGTAATACCAGAAGTACTTTAAATGATATAAAAAATAGAAAAAATCAGCAAGAATAGCTGATAATATTATTAAATAAGAATCTCAGCTGAGGGTATTACTGTATGTGTAAAAATATAGTTACTATGTACCTAACCACGAGACTTACACATTACACAATTCTAAAACATCACACACCTCCGGCGATAACTGTAAGTATAAATATAACTATTTTTATACACAGCCTTAATGAAAGCTAATTGCACTATTTTTAGAGAATACTAGGAATGGCTTACAATAATTCGAGCTTAAAATATTGTTCAACTTCTGAATATTCGACATAACTGGACGCGTGTACTTGTAAACTGCCTACATGTGCGTGTCGTGTGTTTTTGTTTGTCGTGTGATATGTGTCGAATATTTATAAGTGTAAAACTATACTCATTTTTTATTTAAAACTATAAATGCCGTTTTATAATTCTATAAAATTCCGTTTATTTAGTTTTGGAAGAAATATGAAGGAGCTAAAATACATAAATTCTTAAACCCAACATTACTTTGGACACTACTGGAATTTGATTACACATAAAAGGTGTTTATTTTACTTGTAAATAGTTAGAAATAGAGGTGAAATCCTCTTTGTCCTTTTGCATTAACGGCTATCGAATAAAGAATAAAACATTGCAAAATAGGGGAGGGAACAACATTTTTTTAATGTTAATGCCACTTTCAGATTCTATTTCAAATAAGTAAGTAGTCGATTTTTTATTTAAATCATCTAAAATCACAATAAAACACTTGAAAATGTCTAATACAAAAACTATTCTAATCATTTTTTACAAGATAACTTGGGGAAATATAGATTTGCGTAGAATTCAGGAAAGACATGCTACCAATAACTAATGCTTTGTGCAACGTACGCTTTTGTGTATTATAAATATCACGTTCATTGTCATTTATTGAAATGGGCTCATCCATAACTTACGTCATGTGATTCGAATGATAGAAAAGTTTAAAAGCGTGAAGTCACATATAATTAAAATATATTGCAAAAAATGTGATATCACGGCACGAAAAGATTAAAAAAATATAGCGTCAATTATGGATGACTCCTTATAATATTTGCAGTGTATTAATTATTTTTTTATCCCCTTAGGGCGAGAGCAATGAAACTCGTATCGCGGTGGCGAACCAACGCGCGAACAAGCTTCTCAAATCTTAAGCGGTTATGTAGTGTTGCCATAATACTTCGGTGCATTTAATTTATATAAGTTACACGTACACTTTTCTTTCGTACGCGCTTTTGTTAAGGAAAGTATGAGGCTGTAAATAAATTGTGGCTTAATTTTAATAGTTATTCCGGTTGTTCTATAAATTGAGTTATCTAAAAACTATACAATGTATTGAAAACACAATAAATGATGTATAGACTTCAAATTTTATGTACATATCGCGTAAACAAACCAGAAATTTATAACAGCATATGTCCGCTTATGTGATTATAACTTCGGGGTACGGCAAGATGCTCCCTAAAATCATAATCAAAATTTCAAGAAATGTAATAATAGATAATTGTTATGTAGATAATAGTGATAAAAGATATAAGGATACTCGTAGCATTGACTTGCAAATCAAATTAAAAGGAAATTAATTAAAGTGCTAACCATTTGTTGCTAACCTCGTTTGTTCTGTGTGTGATTTGTCTTTCGCAATTAATTGTAACACATTTTTTTTAATTACCGATGAATTTGTAACTAAGTTCTACTCTTATACATACGGACAGACCGACCTCAGAACCGAGATTAAGGTAGTAGGTATTGAATATGCTTGCAGGGAAATCCCCGACGCTCGTCATTATTCAGAGGGCCCCAATCGGTTTGCCAGGGGCCCTTCCATATGATGCTGTTATAGAAAAATCTTTATTAGTTTTAAATGTTAGTGGAATATCTACATTTTTTCTACTACTAACCCCAAATTCCAACTGCATTTACCACCGATACATTCATAATAACATTTGAAAATATCTAAAAACCAATATTGCATTATGTAAGCTATGGGGATTATATTGTCTCTGGTATAAATAATGACAGACACTTTGCCATGTTTTATAAGTGGCAAAGTTCAAAATTAAAAGATATTTAAAATAAAGCAAAACAAGAATGATACTAATTCTAAATGAAATTTATCTCGAACATAGTTTTGAGTAATTCTTGAGCAATTTTAGTCATTTTAGATTAAAAGCTTATTTAATTTGAACAATGTGCCAAAGTCTAATATTTTTTTCGATTTTAACTCGGAATGCTTGAAATGTTGCGGTTGGATTAAATTATTACTTTTTTTTGGTCTTTTCCATGATAATTATACGTTTAAATTATATTTTGTTTCATAGAAAAACACTTTCTTACTCGTTTATTTCAATCTTTGCACCGTGCATTAATATAGCTCAATTAATGTAAGCCGGTTGGCTTACTTTTTGATTAGTACTTATTACCTAAAAACTTAATGTTGAATTTTAATTCTAAAACATTATAAAGCCTTGTTCAAATCAACGAAAATTCGGCATTTGAAAGCGATTTGAACATAGCTTTCATAAAAGGAGAATACTTTTAAAATGAACATGTGTACTTCCAGTAAATATTAGTAAAATTGGTTAACTGTTTCTCCAACTTAGGTCTTTTCGAGAATATGTAGAAATTTTAATATTTACACAAAATAACATTAGTGAGATTGAAGTGTTACTATGTTCTAACGTTTTAAATTCTAAATTTTAAAGTAATTTTAGTTGCTGCGTATGTTTGACGCGTTGTAGAGGGAAAGGTTACGTTCCGTTTAGACTAAGACGAAGGTGCCTCTTAGTTTTAAAAGTACTTTAAGTTCGTTACTTTCGTAGAAACCTAGTTATTAATTAGTTGTACTGTATTTCACCGGTGCACTATTATTTAATAATGCTGGTCCAATTTTCTTTGTGCCCATATAGAAATATTAGGTGATTATATTATGTATGTTGGAAGCAATAATCTAGTATCATTCTGTTGAGTAAAAGATCAATTTTGACAATATTTTCCGTACAAGTCTATAATATTCCTTTGTATATTTAAAGAGTTGACCAAAATGATAGACACAGAATACAAAAGACGTTTAAAAATAATATTTTTCGTTACTTTAAGGTTATCTGAAATTTAGAAAGATCATCAAGGTGTATCAAGTTGAAAATACTAAAGTGTAATAGTTAATATGCAACACTCTATTTAATAGTTGAGCATGTAAAACTTTATTACTTAAAGTATATTGTTAAGTATGAAGAGTAAATGTACCGGCCTTAGGTGTAACGACTAGAAATGTTAATGGCGGAATGGCTTGAAAACATTATTATAAAATATGTACTCATGTACCAGCTTAGTGTTAAGAGTTTTCGAAATTTCTCTATGTCTTTCTCTCAATATTATATTAGTTAAGAGTTGCCGTGCGTTTCTCGCATTGATTAAAGATCTGTCCAAATTATTGCTTATCGCTCGCAACTAGCGGGCAACAATTCGTTTCGACCGCTACATAGCGATTCACTACTTTGAACAGATCTTTATCTAAGTGCATATTTTAATATTAATAAAAAAATATTTTAACAGCATCTTTATCTCATAGATTTGTGTTTAATAAGCTAATCTATTTAACCAATAGTTATGAATACGTACCGTCTGCGCATAACGTATTCGTTTGTACTCAGCCTAATAAATTATCTAATATGTACTACATAGATACATAACTATATCTATTTTCTTTAAGAATAGATTAAAAGTACATTTAGTAAGCAAGTGTTAATTTCTAATAATTAAATTATTGATTTGTTAAATTACTTACAAATTGTTGTATTATTCATCTCCCTCGCCACTTTATCTTTCACGTTTATTATAGAATAACAGGAGTCTGTGCGTTAAATTTTTCAATTGTCGTCTAGTAATTCTTGATATTTTGAAAATACGTCAAAAGAATGAAGTTATTCAGACACATTTTTTAAACAATATGTTATTGACTTGTAAGTAATCAAGAGAATCCTAAGAATTGTATTGACGCAAAATGTATATTATACAAATAAATAAAATTAAAGTGTCCGTTTTTTTGACATTTTAACAGGTTCTGGTTGAATGCGTACGAATGTATATACGGTTCTTATAAAAAAAACTGGGAATATAATTAATGTCTGTATGTTTGTTCCGGCTAATCTTCCAACACCTGGACTTCTGTTCCAGATAGCCGATTTTAGAAGTTACTTTATTTTTGGAAAAATAATTAGAATTCCACCCTATATGTATGTCAAATTACATATTTTTTAATCCGCGTAAAACCTCGGAAAGCAGTCGTTATTTATAAATAATGATTAAATATTTTGTTGTAACTGAAAAGATTTGTATGCACGTCATCTAATGCAGACATTTGAATGATGAGTTTAGATTTCTGGGTCTTCGTGTTTGTGTATACGTCTTTGTGTGTCCATGGCACCCACGACACAGGAGACATTCCCACTGTGGGCTTATGAGTGTAGAAAGCGTTTGTTTATATTTATAATGCGAAAGTTGGTGAGGATGTATGTGCGTTTGGTACTATTTCATACAAAAAGTATTGGATTTAGCTAAAATTAGGTATACAGATAGTTTCCATCTAAATTAACACACTCATTTTCGTGGCAGATGTGACCGAAGCGGACGAGGATGGCATAACCTGGTACTAAATAACGCAAATCTATCATATTTAAAATATAAGGGTAATTTTATTATTTCTAGAATGCAGGTCATAGGTCTTAGGTGGTTTAAATATGATAGAATTCTTCGTGTTTCGACTCCTGAAGCACCACCTCCGCACCTACTTATTTCTGCCTAATAACAGCAGTGTTATCCGTTGCTATGTTCTTGTCTGTCCACTGTCTATATACTTATCTGAGGCGTTCCAAGTTAGCCCTCAGGGGTAGCAACACATCTATGGCCAACCTCAGGTAAGCCCAAGACTGATCTTACCTGAGGTTGATTACAGAATTAGCGGCAGTAGCAACCATCGCATATTCGTTTAATAACTTCGTATTATAAAAAAAATAAGAATTAATACTACAGTAAGTTTAACACAAATGAAATGTTTATTTATAAAATCATCCATTATTTAAAGCTTCAAATACATTCGACAATAAGTTACTTGCGTTTTAACACAATTCTAATTCACAACACTTTAATATCAATATTAACGTTCGATGTCCGTCTCTTCAAAGGTTGAAAGATTTCGTCAAGCAACTGAAAAAAAACATATAAATAAGTGCTAAAGAATGTCAAAAAAGAGCTAGAGCTAGCCTAATAGTTGAAACTGGGCTACTCAATCGAGGACCTGAGGTTCGAATCTGCGGCACCACTGATTTTTCTAAAATTATGTGCGTATTAGTAATTATCACTGCTTTATGGTGAAGGAAAACATCGTGAGGAAACCTATACCACTGAGAGTTCTTAAAAAAATCAACGTCTGCTTTTATAACAGCAATATTTAGTGCAGATATCTGATTGAAATCTGAATGATGAGTTTAGATAACTGTTCTGGGTCTGGGTGTTTGTGTTCGTCTTTGTGTGTCCATGGCACCCACGACACAGGAGAAATTCCTACTGTGGGGCTATGAGTGTAGAAAGATATATCATGGTTTGATAGGTATGGTAAGGGAGACTTAGTTATCAGAAATGATCCAACTTAGTCTCCAAAGGTCTGAGGTCAGTATCGTGATTGACCTCAGACCTGACTTTGGACGACAATGGCCACTAACCATCAAACAAACTGCTTGCTCGTTTGCTACTTCCACATTACTTACAAAATAAAATAAAATCTGAAGCACTCAGCATGACAGCTGGAGCTCTCGTGATTCGACAGAGCTCTTCGTAAATACGGCTGAATCACGGTTACACCTATTTATCTTACAACAGTGGAATAAATCTGCCGCATTCTGTCAATAATCGTGCAATCCTACAGGATAGCAGCACATTGTGATCGACTTTAGGTTGAATTTCTCCCGTATTTGAAATTACAGTCGTCAAAAGACAGTTGAAACGCCCTTATATAAGAAAAATAACCAGGTTGCTACTTTTATTAGATTAAAAATAACTAAATTACATACTCAACGCTACAGCTACTTCGAGAGAGACCATGAGAGTGAAACCCAGAACCGAGCAGACCAATTGCATCAGCCCTGTGCGGTCCTGTCTCCACACCTCGAAGAAAACCACGTACACCAAAGTTCCGCAAGCTAGACCCTGAAACAAAAATATAAAAAGTGAATAACCTAGGACAGTTATAGCGAGCCCTCCGAAGCACGAAAGTTTTTATTCGTTACTTTAGATCGTTGGATAAGTAGAAGGGTTATTGTACTTTTTTTTTTCATTCTATGCCAAAGGTACGGAGCAAAAACTCCGAAATTCATCAAAAAAAGGGTCCTTAAGTTTCTATATTTTTTCTTCTCTCGCCTATAGTAAGGGGGGATCGAAACTTCCTAAATCAGGATTGTTAAAATAGTCCCAATCCTCATATACGTCCATATATAGTTGACATCACTCCCCTTATATTATTTGTAGTTTTCACTAATATTTCTTTCTACATAAAATTTTGTTTATATTAAAATGCTGACTTGCTTCCTTCGCGAAAATTCAGAACATTTTTGAAAATGTTTAAAAAATAAAAAGCGAATGATGATCGGAATGGAAAAAATAAAAAAAAACATGTACCTACTCTGTTATAACAATAACATTTGAGATGTTTTTAGCCTCGAGTAACAAACATCATTGTCATTCGGCATGTTTGTAAGTATACTTATAGTTTAATAAACTATACCTACTACATTTTACATAATTTTCTTAATATTTTTTTTCAAGATCTTTTTCAAACATTATAGATAGGTATCTAATCCATTCAAGAATCAAACATTAACTTTCACATTTATACTTTTAAAGAGACAATATAGATAAGATAACAGCATGTTA
This sequence comes from Cecropterus confusis, assembly GCA_018251515.1. NCBI lineage: Eukaryota > Metazoa > Arthropoda > Insecta > Lepidoptera > Hesperiidae > Cecropterus > Cecropterus confusis. Next base: position 12,530 of record DWTU01000901.1, read on the forward strand.
CCACAGGCAGGAACAAGCGCTTATATTTGAACAATTTCTACGTTTTTATCGACACGTATTTTTTATCGTTCAAGCACATCCTTCCATCTGCCAAAACGAGGAGATTAGCTATATATGTATAGACAGATACATATTTAAAGTGGTTACTTAGCGATTAAGATGATAATAATCTATTATATAAAGCTAGCTTAATAAATAAACTATTTTTAAAATGTGGTAAACGGCAGAGGTCCCTGCAATCTTGACTCAAGATTCAAGTCAAGTCAAGATTGCAGAGACCTATGCTGTTATTTTTTATTTGAACCTAATGATATATAATATTTTTTAGATATGGAGTGGAACTTTTCAACCTCTATTTAACACATTTTAGATGTTTAGCATGCCACGGTTTTCACCTCTGCAGAGCTGCAACCTTATTGATACGATACGTGAGGACTTCTTACCCTCCTAGCCTCTCTTATCATCTCCTCCTCGCTGTTTACTTCTCTTTTGCGTGCGGCAATACCAAAATAGATACGTTTCACCTGGAACCCTTAACAGTGGGTATTGTCAATTAAATATGTAGTAATAGTAGGTAATCACATAGATGAAGATAGGTTAGGTACGTAGTGGAAGCATTAAAATCGCAGGACCACTAAAATTAGGTCAAATGGCTCAATTGAATTCAAGAGATTAAATAAATAATAGTATAAAAAAAAAAACTAAAAAATACACGTTTTTCCAACTAGCTGAACTAAAAAAATCTATAATTTAAAAAAAATAGATCGATTAGAAAATACTATTTATCGTAATAAAGCGTGGGCTGTTTTTGGGATATTCTTCACTTTCGCTGTCAGCAGCCCACGGACCCCAAATTGACGGACTTAAAAATATAAACACTCAGCCCCTACTTTACCCTCTTAAGGATTGATTTTTTAAAAGCGGTGATATATATGTTCACGAACCCAAATATTAAGTTACATTACGGTTACATCAAAATTGACGGATTTCAATAAAACTTTCAACCACTATTTCGACTTTTTAGGGGTTGATTTTCCAAAAACGGGAAAAAATATTTTATTATATCAAACTACCATGCTAAATACTAAGTATAATTGAGCTTGCATTAAAGTTGCGGAACTTTCATGCAAATTTTCATCCCCTATTTAACCAAATATGGGTGCGATATATAGAAAGATATATATAAAATGTTGTATTGTCATCGGTACTTGATAAGCGTGCAAAGTTTCAACTCAATCCGACGTTTCAAAGTGGGTCAAAAACGCGCTCAAAGGAGTCGGTTACAAACATACGAACAAACATACAAACTAACGTACAAACAAACATACAGGTGAAGCTAATAAAAAGCGTGTAAAAATAGTTTTATTATGCCTTACGAAAACTATTTTAATTCGTCTAATCTAGACGATGTTAAGTAATATACAATGGCGTAATACTAAAAAAAAGACGCAATACTTAACATCGATCAAAACAGTTTACGTACACGTCAAAAAATTTGAATACAGAACGAAACAATCAACGATATCGTAGAAAGAGTGTTGACTTCATCTCGAGTGGAAAATAACGCCAGTGTAATACCGGCGCGATTGTACGCAACACGCGTCAAGCCTATGTAACGTTGTAACATATGGTACTCGGAGCGTGGAGATTTCACTAGTACAGGAGGTGACTGACCCATTGACTGAAGGTAAGTTTTTTTTCATAATGGCGGCCTTTTCGCGCCATTGATTTGTCTGTCAATTTCTTTTGTGACATTGATATACTTTGTATCCTGCCAAGAGAACAATAAACAAAAGCATTTCTTTGTTACGTGTACTGTTTCGGAAATAAAATATTTTTTATATATTGATATAAATTAATACAAATAATAGGAAAAACGCGTCATTAATTTATTGTTTTCGTTGGTTAATTTTAAATTTAAACTGACGAAAATGTACACGTCATGCATATCATAAGTTCTATTAACCGATTAATTATCAACATAATGATGTCGTACTATTTATAGGTGGACGACATCTATAATTTAATTATAGTAGGTAGCTACGTAATTATTTCTAAATAACATAAGATAAGATTAATATTGTAAGGTCTAATAAATGAGAATATGAAAGTCCGTTAACAGTCTCTATTTATGGTTCTGTTTCTACATTAAGTAATATTTTATTATTAAATTATTTTTATACGAAGATATATAGGTACACTTTACTTTTCTTTAATACTATAAACAAGCGGCGAGCAACCCATGATTCGCGACCTACTCTTGCGAAGCACGGGTTTTCCTAGACCTTTCTAT
>DWTU01000902.1:0-14821 GCA_018251515.1 Cecropterus confusis
CCACCGCGCTGGCCAAGTGCGAATTGGTAGACTTCACACACCTTCGAGAACTTTTTTAAAGAACTCTCAGGTGTGTATGTTTCCTCACGATTTTTTCCTTCACCGTAAAGCAGTGATTATTAACTTCTAATACGCACATAATTTAATATCAGTGGTGCGTGCCTGGGATTTGAACCTCGGTACCCTCGATTGAGGTTTTAAATGTCATACCTAAATTAAAGGATGGTAAAAATAAAGAAGTCAAAGGCTGTGCGATTGAAATTTTCTGTAAAAATATGTCAATAAAAAAGAGGTTTGGAGGGAGGACGACGAGTCAATGAATGTCCCTGGAGGCGCATGTTGAATTGTCGCTCTCATATTTATTATTAAAAATATTAATGATAATTGTTGAGTATGGAATATTATTATGTATATAGCTTCACTACAATATTATTGGAAATATTATATTTAACTCAAAAACCATTAAAATAATACCAGCTTATCTGTTTAGTGCGGAATACAAGCCTCGTTCACATTACCTCGGATAGTGTAGAGCCAGCTTAAGCCGCTAATTAGACGCGGCGCCCGATCCTATCGGCGTCGCATGTTCGGGCATGCAAACTCGATCGCTTCTTGTTATTTAAATGTTCGCAAATGAAACCAAATTAGATTTTGTTTATGATTATGATTTGCCAATATCTTCGTATGTATAGTAGTATGTACCGTATTATACATAATTAAAGTAGCCAGACGTAAGCGGTTCAAGTAATGTCCCTTTCATTTAAGGTAATGGAACCACCACCGCTGAGTGGCGCCACCACCACCACCACCCACTACCGGCCATTTTCAGCTTGAAGGTGTTCCTGCGTTTCGATGGAAGGGTTTGATCACCTGACTTACATATGATGCATCTGTACTTCAAGTATGGTAACACGCCTCTTTTATATCGAATTGGTAAAAGATGGTCATAGCCAGCAGTGATCACTTACTATCAGACGATACTTCTTATACTTACCATCACTGCATGCACATTTGCTATCTTAATAAATTATTGCAATCTTATAAAAAATGATTAATGCTACATATGGATATCTGTAACCATCTCCACACATATTAGAAATGGTATGATCCCGATAACATAAGCATTGCAGTCTAAAATGAAATGTTATTTATATCACCCTTACCACACCCTTGTAATGAAAAGTCACAGCGCTTAACACTACCGTTATTAGGTATAAATTGGTGTGGCTGTGGCGAATTCGCCTAGAATCTGTAAGCATTTCACAACTATATACGTAACAGTTTATAATATTATAAGAGTTAAATAATGCACTATTTTAGGAATACTGCTCTACACTTTAATGCTCTATGTAGAGGAGCTGCTTTGTGCTTCGAAGGCCAGTGCGACAATACATCAAACGGACAATATATCAAATGACTCTACCATAATGACTACAATAAAAAGGCTAGTCAACACGTAATTATGCACACCATAAATTTCACAATGTCCCATTATTCTTTCCATATAGTTTATGCAACTCACGAAGGCACGTATACGAGCGATTTTCAAACTTATTTCTTCTGAGGAGAGGTCACATAAAAATTGGTATATTAAAGTTACTACGGTCACTTGAGGCCGTAACTAATACGTTACTAATCACATTACCCTTTGAATTTTGAATGTCAGAGGTCGTATTCTGGAAACGACCAGGTCAGAACGATTTTGGTTTCATTTCTATATACATATACTCGTATTTTATAGTATGGAAGTAGCAAACGAGCATTCCGCCCACCTGATGGTAAGTGGCCACTGACGCCCATGGACATCGGTTATTTAACGTAGGTAAAATAAAAGTCTCAACTAAGGTTAGCCACAGATGCATTGCTACCTACCCCTGAGGATTAGACAAGGACAAGATGGAATGCCTTGAAAAAGTATGTCTCTCTTACGACACTCTTCAGACCAGAACGCAACAGCGCATAACACTGCTGTTATTAGTCAGAAATAGGTGTGGAGGTGGTGTTTTCGGAGTCGAACCACAAAGAATTATATTGCCTTCAAAATTTTATATTATTTTATACATAAACACAAAAAATTCAAACAAAATTAGAAGTTAAGGCACGAATGCCTTTATTATACTTGTATACTAAAATAAAGTACGAATTCTATTATAAAAAGATAATCATTTTTACATTTATATCCAAACAATAACTTCGATATTTCGAATATTGTTAATAAGTTACTAAGTAATTCCACCTTTGTAAAATGTTAACTAAGATTATTATTAATGCTTTGTTAATATTGTAGACAGTTTGTATGTAGAAAAATTATAACTTTTGTTATTGAAAATAACGTGTGATTTTAGCAAGTTACTTATTCACCTGTAATATATAATTTATTGTACAAAAAAGTTAAATTAATCCAAAACGAGATCGTAACGACATCGCGCTCGCACAGAATACACCCGCCGCAAGTGTCAAAGAGCGATCATCGATCACCATTGTGCACGGCCGTCGGGAAACGTTACATAACCTACGGGACTTTTTATGGGAAATTAATCAACTTTTAATATAGCTTCCAGTGATCAGGACCTAATGATGTCAAGCTTATGATGGGGTCAGGTGCAGTGGGAGTCAAAAATGATTTATGGTTTTTGTTTAAAATACAATAGAAAATTGAGTTTCAGTTCACCTCGTGAACCAGGTTCCTTATATCTGTATAATCTGTACAAATGTATACGTAAAGCGTTGTGTAGTTCTGAAGTACCAACTGCATAACAATGTACTTGTAGTGAGATTTTGATGAAATTATTTATTTATGTTTCGCCCGGTAGCAAGCCCGGTAAGCATGTCGGCAAATTTACCGATGTACTATTGTAAATCGGATTGACCAATTGAAATGGCGCTGGACAGGTCATTTGTTAAGGTGCAAGATAGGTGCAAGATAAATGGAGTAAGCAAGTAACACTCTGGCACCCAAGAGAGAAACAAACAACGGGGACGGTTAGAAGATGGGAAGACGTCTTCCGCCTAGCCTTGGGACCTTATTGAACCAGAGCTGGAACCGACAGAGTGCCTATGATAGAAGACACACCGAACTGAGGGTCATTTAATAATAAAAACATAACTAACAAAACCACAGTTCAAACTATGTTTCAGTTTGGAATATAGGGCTATTTACAAGCCCGGTGTTTTGTGAAAAATATTAAGCTTTAAACCCACGACGACCCGCGACCCACGTGGTGGAGCTATCACCATACCGGTCTGACACGCAGTGGGTCCCGGGTTCGATCCCCGGCCAGACAGATATCTGAACGATGAGTTTAGATTTCGGTTCTGGGTCTGGGTGTTTGTGTATTCGTCTTTGTGTATCTATGGCATGCACGAGACAGGAGAAAATCCTACTGTGGAGCTGTGAGTGTAGAAAGCATTTATGTTTATGTTTAAAGTACACCTATAGGTTTATACATGAAATGATAAACGTACATACATACAAACCGGTTAAAATTTCGTTTCGTTTCGTTTTTAGTCGAGTAAATATATTTTATATAAGTAATATCTTTAATTATGGATATTGATATCTAATACATTTCATAGCAACAGATGGGAAGACCCGTTATGATGCAATGATGCCATGTGACAAGGTTCGATGGAGAAACGGTGTCCGGGATATTTATAGCCGTTGTATTAACTTTCCGACCTCATCATTCCCATGTCATTTCTTATGAGACAACGAATCATTCTAAGTTTAGTATATTGAAAAGGGCCGCTAGGAGACAAACGTATCTGAACTAAAGTATTGACGAAATTGTTATTGGAAACAAACTCGTAGGCAGGAAAGTTACGTTAAAAACCGTTTTAAAACAAAATTCAAGTATTTTTTATAAGACTTATGTATGTAGCAAACGAGCATTCAGTAACTGATATTAAGTGCTTACTTATATATGAGGCGTCCATCTTAGTCCTCGGGAGTAGCAACGCATGTGATCGACTTCAGATAGAACCTCTGTTCTGTATGAAATTGCTTACAGATGTCCATGAGCGGCAGTAACCCCTTGCCATCAGGTGGACTGCATGTTCGTTTGTTACATAAATCTGTTAAAAAAGTGGTCACTCCCTCCCATGGACATCTGTTAGCAACGTCATACCGAACAGGGGTTCTATCAGAAGTCGATCACAGATTCGTTCCTACGAGAACTAATGATCGTCTCACATGAAAATGAACCAGAATAACACTCTAGAAATATGCGTGGCAGTAGTATCCCTTCGGTCAAACCATACTCGTTATATCACTTTGGAAAAGGTCTTGAAGTTGCGTGATATTAAATTCTTTACAACGAAGAAAAATACCTAATGGCCATATTAAGATTTCAGTCACTTATATTTTCCATTTAAACATTTATTATTATGTTCCAATTTTAGTGCAATAAGTAATTATTATCGTTATTACGATAACACGATTATTAATTAAAATGCATGTGTTAAGAAATGTAAACGGGCGTAGAAACTGTGGTTTCAGAAGCTCGTGGCCCGTGTGGTTTGTTGGATTTTGATCCCATAAAAATTGATCATGACCACAGCGTATATTACCCATCCACCAAAACATGTTCTTCAGTATTTACTTACGCGATTAAGTATGCTCGTTTCCCATATTACAGTTTTTCCTTAGCATATTTTTTCCCGTTGCTGGGCACGTGTCTTCTCGGAATGAGAGAGTTTTAGGCCGTAGTCTCTACGTTAACCAAGTTCTAATCGATGATCTTCACACACCTCTAACAACTTTTTCTAAAGAACTAATTAAATTTAATAAGCATTTTAGAAAAATCAGTACATGAATGGTATTCGAAACTCGTACTCTCGATTGAGAGTCAAAGTTTCTAGTAGAGAATCATGGCTCTCAATCTTATAAATGCGAAAGTTTCTGAGGATGTGTGTGTTTGTTTCTTATCACGCAATGAGTACTGATTGGATTGAGATATAATTTAACATACAGGTATTTTATCTCTTAGATTAACGTATAGGATACTTTTTACAAGCAGGTTAAGCCGCGGGGAAAGGTAGTATGCTATAAGTAACAGTAAGAATAATTGCTGTTTTTTAAACGAAATAATGACATACGTTGCTTACGTACTAGTTAAACAAGTGCCTGGCCGGTTTGTGCTAATAGTCCAATTAATATCCGCCCACTAGCCACAATTATAAAAATAAATGGCTATTCTAAAACCGTTTTAAGACAACCATTGCGTCATAACAGTGGTTTGAGGATAACTGGTTTGTTTTACAACAAAAAACAAAATAATGATATTGTTACCTAATTAAGTAACTTTCTACAAAATGACCAAGATTTTATGTTCAGACAAAGTCGGTTCGGCTGTCTTCAATACTAACACTCAAACGATTAAAAAATGTAAAAACAAAGAACCCGACAAGTTCATAAATAGAACTGTAAATGTAAAAACACGTACCTACTACAATGACGAAATATATTAAAATGGATTTAATCTGTACAAATATATAAAAATTAGACGATGTGTATCTGAGTCTGTACTCAATAAAGCAAAAACAACTGGACGATTTACGTGACATTTTCCTTAGATTTCCTTTATTTACCTGGTCAATTTATGGGCTACTTTTAATTTCGATATTACGCTCTATTTAAATATGGCGACTATTTTTATATCATGTAACGAAGCACAGGTACTTCGGCTAGTCAATTATTATTAAATCCTGCACGCCAGGACAAACGTAGTGTTGTAAATTATCTCTGTAAATAATGTTTTCCAATGGAACCATCATCCTCCCGCAGTCGGGAAAAAATATAAAGCCATAAAAACACTTTTCAATTTATTTACAATCATAGATAAAATTGTTATTATTATTATGTAGTATAATGACTAGGATTTGTTTTTATCTGAAGAAATAGTATAAAAAAGTGAGTATGCAACACACGGCAGAACTCTACGTAGTGTACGAGAGATGGATATAGAGTACTGGAGTATTAGGATAAATGTGGGGTTTATTATTTTCTACCAAGCTTAAAAAATATTTTTACAATGTGAAATATAATATTACACATTCATATAATATACTGTGTAATGTATTCATCCCATGCATTAATGTATTTGTTTATCGTGATCGATTTTTGTTTCATTCAGTTTCATGACGATTCCAAAGAAGTTTCACTTCGAACTTCTAAACACAGAACTCATAATGTTATGTTCCTTTCAAAGACAGACCTGGGCAGCTACGAGTAATATTTAACATACCAAAAAACCACTCCCATGGCCGAATTCCCCCTAGACGTGGGGTATAATGGGCCGTAATTACCAGCTTCCAGGGCCCGAGGCGTGCGTGCAGGTAGAACCCGCTCCGACCACATTTCGGCACTCAGCCGGTTGCTGCACGCGCATCGGTAGCTTGGTAACTTAAATAATATACTTATTTACTAGCTGTGCCGAATTTCAACCGTGTTTAAAAATGTTTAACATGTCATTCACATAATAGTAATATACGCCTTTAATAATTTGATGAAATAGCATTTTTAAAAAAGTAATAGCCAGGGACATTTATTTGTGCCGGCAATGGCAGTTACTCCAGGTGCCTCCGCCTTATATTTTTTGGGTCAGATTCTATTTTTTCCAAAATAATTGAATTGAATTGTACAATTGAATTATATTTGTAATGTAACTTTGAACTAAAATTAGATAACTATTAACTTAGTTATAGTGATTAACTTAGTGTATTACAATTGAGCCAAATTATCAATATTTATATAATTTAATTCATTCAGTATGTTTTTATTATTTTATGTAATTAATTATTAAGTATTGCAAAAGGCGGCGGATACCTTTTACTTCCACATAACAGCTAAGGATGGGGCTGAAAAGCAGCGCCGCACAGAGTCCCGGTTCCGTGTGAGCAAATGCTAAGCCACCCCCTTTTATCTCTGCACAATTAACTTTCTGAACTTTTATATATAGTTGTAAATTGATGAGATAATAAAACATATTATTATTATATACGTTGCTATCCCTAAGGACAAAGATGGAATGTCACGGAGTAAGTCTTATGGAGTGAAATTAGACATTGAGACAGATATAGTCGAAATAGCCAGTAGGCTTTATATCCCATGAAAAGTATGGTTCCCGTGGGAATTAAACGCAGATGAAACCGCGCTTAAAGCAAACATAATTATTATAAAAAAACCTCCACTTGTGTTAATCAAAGTCGTATTGGAAATACTTAATTTCAATCCAACTAATTAAATTTATTTGATGGTAACGATCACCAAATAGGACGCAGTGGTTCGACTTGTTCCGCAATTAGACCTATATGAGATATGTGCACAGTGGGCGGCGGGCCGACGTTCCGGCAAAACATTAAAACCAAACTAGCTCTCGCCTGCGGGCACACCTGCTTATTAGCTTGTGTTACTTGTAATAAATTGCTTAAAACTATAGCTTGTTCCCGTAATTTTTTCTAAGTCCAAAGCGTAACTAGAATAATCAATACTTACTAATTAAGGGATATAATTCGTGATTAATAAATTTACCAATGCGTCGTACTTCACGCGCCAATGTAATTGCTGCAATATTTAAAACATAAATAACATTTTTATGCTAATTTTCAGTAGAAAAAGGAGTTTTCCTGGTTCAGTCTTCCATTATCGTAAAAAAGACGAAAAGTCAGACAGATAAACGAATAATTAAACTCTTTGTGAACTTTTATACCTCTTGAATAATTTATTGTAATGTGTGTATAGAAAGATTTTATTGTTTTTGATTTTATTGTTTTAGGGATGAGTCGTTGTCATTAATAACAGTAGAACATCTGTTAAAAATAAATTAAAAAAGGAAATTTGTATCGATATCGTAAGGCAGCAAAGAATTAAATATCTATTTATTTTCTATGAGTACTTACGCATCTATAATGTTTAAATCAACATAGAATGGGTTGGCGTAAATGTCTCATCAGATACCTTTTGATGAAGAGCGGAATAAAAACCATTCATTCTCATTCATTCGTGATTGAAGTTTACTCGTATTTGAGCGTCTATAGTAGTTTTATGGAAGGTTTTTCAACATGTTTATGTATCATGAGCATTCAATTCTAATTCGTTGAGCTGTGGTGTCGATGTGTGGAATAATATCGATTAAGCTTGTCTTGTGGCTTTATTCGAGAGAATTTAATTTAAGCCTAAAACGTACATCTTAAGTTTCCTTTAATATGAGAAAATCGTTTTGAAATCTTTACATACATTCTTCACAAATGTATAATCTACATATTTAAATAAAATATACGATGGAAAATTGAGTGGCAAACTTAACTGTTTAAAACTTTCAACTTAAAGATTATACCTACAACAAAAAAAACAATTGAGCCCGCCGTTACTTACATCATCTTTAAATAAATTGTACAAATTTGACTAATATTTACTTTTTTAATGTTACCAAGATATTGTAACAACAATTACCGATATCAATTTGTAAAGGAACACATTCCAATCTGGTGTAAACCATTTCACTATTTTTATTGTTTTTTGTTGTAACTTTTTCTTTTATATAAGACTGAAGTAGCAAATGAGCTTGTCCACCTTATGATAGTGAACATCTGCAAGCAACTTCATTTAGAACAAGAGATATATGTGAAGTCAACATAGTTGCCTTTTTACTTCCGAGGACTAAGCTGGTTGCCTCATATGAAAGTGAACCAGTAAATAGTACTTAATAGCAAATGAAATGTCGCTTCAGACCAGTGGGCTGCAGATTACGTTATGATAGAATGTAGCGAGAAAGTATATTGGGTAAGGCATGTCACCGGTCGCTCGTCACTTGGAATCTAGGCTTAACTCCTTTACTACATTTGTAATCTAAGACTAAAAGTTGACAGGTTCCTTTTAGAATTTATTTTTGTTAAAGCACTTACAATATAGGCTTGACTTCTTGATAGACATATTTGTAATTTAAGTCTATAAGTTAACGGAGAACCTGTCAACATTTCGAATTAGAAATAAACGGATTTTAGTAGTATCGATATGATCTTAGTAGGAACCCAATACAACTATGGGGCTGGTAATTATCTTTTTTATTATAATAACATTGTGTATTATCGATTATATATTGTATATCAATATTAGAGAAATTTGGATACAACTCCAGGGTTGCGAGTTTATGCTCATAAAGCATGCACGCCCAGGCTACTAAATTACATTTGCTAAAATTGTGATATTGAAATTTCAGACTGAAATATAGACTTCAATAAGTGATAGATGACAGATTTTCCATCCATTTTTATATAAGACTTTAGGAATCTTAGTCCTTAGAGTTGTCCTCAGGATGGATTATTATCTTAACTGGGGTTGATTGCAGGTGTCTATAGTCTGCAGTTGAATCACCATCAGATGGAGTTCTATAATATTAAAAAAAATATATATATTGTTAAGCATATTCAACCCGACAAAGTATAAGTTTTTATCACCACAAACAATACGTCGCATGTCTGAAACAGTTAAATATTTCCGTCAGTGATTGTTTCAAATTAATACCTCCGACATCTCGGTAATTAATCTCAACTGTCAACAACTCTCACGGAGAACATTACAGACGCACGCCCCTGAGAATCTTGATACCTGTGAACCCGTGGCGCATCTGTTTTTGTGAAGGTGTGTACCTTCCGTACAACCGTACAATCATATAATCGCATTAAGAATATAATCTGGGAATGATACACGAACGAAGGCAATATTGCGCCACGGCGCTTCTTGCGTGCTACTTATAGTTCCTTGGTGCGTTGCCATTCCCAGTACACTGCCTCTTAATTGTGCTTAATTTAAGTACAATGATTGTTGTCTTAACATATTAAATCTATGGAGCAAAATTTACGCAAACTATTTAGCTATTCTAGACTACGGTAACTATTGAAGGCGTCAAACATTTTTTTTAAAGAGTAGAGTAATTAGCCACTGTGGCCTATGACTTCTTTAAGCAGTTGCGTATGAAGTTTCATAAAGAGAAAATGTTCTATCTGAAGTCGATCGCAGGTGAATCAAACTCTCGAGGTTGCAGATAGTCGCCTCATATGAAAGTGAGCAGGCAACCACACCAAAACACAAGAACCGTTTCACGCTAAAAAAGGTGCTAAAAAACAAAGATTTTTCAAGTTGTTTACTTAAAATAAGATTAAAGTATATATTTTAATCCTTTTAATTATCTTCAGAAATTTTGGTTTGATGCGCTATCCAACACTTTACCTTTAAAAATCATAGACATGGTTATTTTTGAAAACTTTTTTGCAAATATATGCGATGTTTAGACACTCAACACTTTCATTTTTATTACATGTTTGGATATGCCGTAACATTTACGTCTCCATACTGGGCATGGTTAGTCCCTTCAACTTTAAAGCTAGAAAAACTCTACGACGCTTCTCCTATGTAGATTTATAGATATAATACGGTTGATTACGAGTCGGATGTCACAAACAGTCCAATAAGGCTGCAGTGTCTACTCAATAACAGCAGGATAATGTCTGTTCATTATTTCAGATAAAAAGCAAGCTGTCTAAATTTCACGAAGATTGAGCTCTGTACAAGCAGGCGACGGGTTACGAACATACATGGTAACCGTACATGGATGGCGAAAAACCTACCGGAAGCCTATATTGATTTATATATCGAAGACAGAGTAAAGCTAGTTTTTATAATATAGATTTAAATTAACAATACAGCTACAAGAGGTTATTATAACGCGGAGTTCACAGTTACGCTGTCAGATAAACAAGAATTGAACAAATCAGACATACAGATCTCTAACGACTCGGATAAAGATACTTCGAGCTGTAAAAACATCTCTAGATATTAAATGTTTGTTCTGTTATTTATCTACGCAACTAAGTAGGTCTTTTGTTTTTCTGTACTTTGTTTTTATAATGGACAAGGAAAACTATAACCGTCCCTCTCAACAAATCTACAGACAGCTGTAATTGTTTAAGTTTAAATAAGAGTTCTAGAGTACCTATCTTTCTAAATTTTTTTTATATTCAAGTAGCAATAGAGCATGTAGCTCACCTAATGATAAGTGACCACTGACGCTTATGTACAGCTCTAATGAACCGCAGATAAGATCAATTTTGGTTGTGGTTGGTCACACATGCGTTTATGCGACTGACGTCTAAGTTGGTGGCCTCGGATAAGTATATCTCCCTTACCAACTCTTCAAACTACTATACAGCAGTGCTTACCACAACTGTATTGGGCAAAAAAGATGGTACCTCCAGATTCGAATTACTCTTTGTAGTTCGCATCTGCTTTGAACCATTTCTTTCTTTTTTAGATTGAAATAGCAAATGAGCATGCAGTTTACCTAATATTAGTGGTTCTTGCCGCCTATGGACATCTGTAAGCAACGTTATTACTGCTGAGGACTAAGATGGCCGCCTCGTATGTAAGTGAACCTCACCGTTACACCGACATGCAAGAACTGCTTCACGCCGGCAAGGTGTGTCGATTGTACCCCTCGGTCGAACTACATTGGCTTTACATCCTGGTAAATTTAAGTATATTAAAACTATTGTATCGTTAGGATTAGTTACAAGTAATTGGACAAAGATAATTTTTACTTTCTATAAAGTAATCATATTTTTTCGAACTTTGGTAGTATTAACAGATTTGAATCGAAAGGAACATTCCTGCTACGGCCTTGCTTACAGACAATGACTTTCCGATCCGGTGGTAGTGTAAAAAAAAAAATTGTAAATGACAATTTGTAAGTGCCCTCGTAGGCCTATGCAAAATAAAAAAAAAATGAGCTTGTACTCTATGCGATACAGTAAAGGTAAGTATTGCTATCAGTTCTAAAGTTATTTTGTCACACGGTCTTTTCCTCTACAGTTAAATATAATGTACCGTAAACGTCCCGACTTCGACGTGAAGTCTTGCGTTTCGCCGATCATCCGGATGTTACCACTTATTTCCACTCGTTATTCGGATAACGTCACAGTTCAGTGGTGACCAACACCGAAGCGTGACGGGCTGCTAATCGATTTAGACCATTTGTCAACGGTGAATTGTGGTCATTACGGTGAAGCCGTGCATACTTATTTTAAGCTGTTTTTAATATACACTGTGTTAGGTAAAACGAAGGACATATTTAAGCTCATGATAATCCATGCTCACAGATAATTAAGTATAAAAATTTAATATTAAAAAAAATAACTTACAGATGATGTGAAATAAATTATAATAAAAAGCCAAAATCCCAACCGCTTAAATATCATTAACTGATAGAAAAAAAATAGTACGGCAATATTGAAATAATACAAGTGAATTAACAGCGAATATCATCATCGCGAATAGCGTCATCCTTTACTTAAATAGTACTAAATGGCTACCCAAATATGTATGTCCTAGTCGATTAAATTTCGGCAAAAGTAAGCACAGTCGTCTGCAACATTCCAAAAGGGAAAACGATAACTGTGGACGCTTCGAATCCGACTTTATGACCGAAATCGGCGATTCACCACAATAATTTAAAATCAATACCAACCAATCTACAAAATGCATTTGCATCGCTTTAAGCCCGGCTATAACTTTTTACGATACTAGCACGCCGCGGCGGGAGATAGCGGAACTAGTGGAAATAAAGTTCTGCCTTGTGCTCATAGATGGCGCTATATCCACTAAACCGCCAGTCGCCTAACTCGTTCGAATTAAAACGAATTGTTACAACCCCGTTACGGTCATATTTTCATTTAGAAGCCGTTTTATTCGCCCTCGGGGTGTTTCGGGACCGTAACGATGTAACATTGGATACTATTGTACGGAATTGGCCTGCAATAACAATTATGGTCCATTGTATTATTGCTTATTTAATAGGGAGCTTGCGTGCTCAGACGAGTGCGCCAGTAGCCCACGGCTTCGGTTAATTTCCCAATTAAAATAATGGTCGTGTTTTATTGTAATATTATTTTGGCAAACAAAATGCTTACCTATTTCTTTCAAACTTGAAGTATTAAGTATCTAAGAGTATTATATTTGTAATTAAAATGTTAATGATAAGGCAATTTTGTAATTACTAATATATCTATTATTATTAATTATAATTAATATTGGTGTTACGTTTCTTTAAAAAGTAATATAGATATTAGATATTTTCTTTTAATATCAGCTCAAATTTAGGTACATGAAAAAGTTAAGCGAATCTTGGTTGTCGGTGATAGCAAGCGTGGTGGTAGCATCTGTGATCGACTTTACATAGAACCCCTGTTCTAAATGAAATCGCTTACACATGTCCAAGAGCGGCTGCGATCACTGCCATCAGATGGACTGCATGCTCGTTTGCTGCTTCAAAATTATAAAAAAGAAAACTATAAAATAGAAGTTTTAAACGTTAGGCATGTAATAACTGAACATAAATCACAGGTTCTGTCACGGAAACATAATTTTCTTTTACACGACAACATTTGATGACAAAAAAATAATGTATCTTTAATTTATTTCTCACAGTCCCATCTTCGCTCTTGAAATAATTTCCAGAAAGCACAAAGTATCGTATAATGATAAATGGCGTAAAATAAAGCAATTATCTTTCGACACGAAGTAATCAGTGCTTTGTGATTATACAAAACGTTGCTAAATTGTAGGTTTGGTTTGATCTAAGCGTATATCTACTATCATTTTAGACAGGAAACAGACCGACAGATTACGTTTTTTATTGGTCAATTGAAACAATACTTAGGATAATACTGGTTTCTTATTTTATATGTAAGGTTCAAGGTAGGCAATACGTGGTGTTTTATAAATTCCATTGTGTATTTATATAATTTATTCACTGACATAAACTAATGTAAAATAATATAATATGCCTATGAAAAAGCAACTCATGTGAACTATACAACTATTTTCTGGTTTTGGTTGTTGGTTGTTGTTTGGTCTTCGCTTGGGTTGGTCTCGTTTGACCAGGCAAAGGTAGATTCAAGAAATTTGATAGCGGAAAAAAACCTTCTTATAAGAAGGATACTGAGGCATTAAATGTCCTCCTCAGGAACAGCACATTGGTTACCACCAGATAGTTTCTAGTGTCCTGTTGTTGTCGCTAACAGATTACTATGAGCGATAATTATGTACTACATAAAACTAAGTCTGCATACAATGTTTGTTTGATCAAGTATATAAAAATCCATCCCTTAGAGGAACGCTTTGCATTTGCATTGTTTGCGCTCAGGTTTGTAATGAAGGATGAGTTTGTATATCTTATCGCACTAATCTACTAGAAGAGTATTCTGCTAATGATGCCGCTGCACTCGAATCAGGAATTCCATCATCAGGTGACAATAAAGAGGAAATTACATTATGAAGTACCTACATACAGAGGTACTTTAACATTTCACCCCTTGACACAAGCCATAAGTCACAAGTTATGAATAATGACAGTGCGTAAGGGTGCCATCAACCAGCGAACTTATGGTGTACCACAATGAGTATTCGAGACCGCCATAAAATCCACATAACTCATGAATTTCTAATTTATAGCGCCATTTCGAGGAATCATTTAATGAACTCGTTAAGTTTGCTATCAGATAAGTAAATGTTGTATATATGTTCATAGGTATGAATAGATAGAATATGAAAAAGTTTAGGTACACATAGATGACATCGTATCAATTGATATTTTGTATTGTGGATAACAAAACGTACAGATGCGCGGCTCCGCCCGCTTCGGTCATGTTTACCACGTTAAAGAGTATCCTATGTAAGTAACTAACTGACTAAGAGACGTCTTACCCTCCGGTCTCTCATATGCTACGGCTAAGTCGACATAAGGGCGGTAGGGCAGGGACTTTCGGG
>DWTU01000903.1:0-14817 GCA_018251515.1 Cecropterus confusis
CGGCCAGACAGACTAGTTGTTCTGTTCTGGGTCTGGGTGTTTATGTAGTGTTCGTCTTTGTGTGCACATGGCACCCACGACACAGGGGAAAATCTTACTGTGGGGCTATGCGTTATACAATAAGGGATGGTATCAAAAACCTAGTAGTTCTGTATTCCTGTATAAAATAGGGGTTTGTATCAGAACCGATTTTATGTGTAACGAGATCGTGTCGTGCTTTGCATTAGAATCATAAGGGTAGCGTTCTACACTTAGCTATAAGCTATAAGCACATTAGCTGTAAACGAGTTATAAATATAATGAAATACTTAGCAACATCTTATGAGATTAACTACTTGGGAATAAATATTTATACTATAGTGCTATATAATAGAATTATGTTATACTTGTTTATAAGTTAAGAACAAAACTATCTTGAAACATTTACCATCAAACAGAAGTAATAATATACATATAATATTATGGTCTACCAATTCGCATTTGACCAGCGCGGTGGACTATGGCCTGCAACTCTCTCAATTTGAGAAAAAGCCCTTGCCCAGCAGTGGGAGGGTAATAATATTTTAAATACTACTGTTGACAGTATCTGAATTTGTACTAGTCTGATTACTGTTTAATTGCTGGACGCTTCACGTACAATAATATTTTTTTAAATCACGAAATATTCATTTCAAGAGCATTTTGCTTGCCGATGCTACCTACAGCCCTAAGCTTAATGCTGGAACGTTTTAACAGATGTATGAATACATCCTTTCTTAGAAGCCTTCGTCATTCTAAGCCAAAGCCAAGCCCTCGGCCCTCGGTTCAGACCAAACAATGTTTAATCTGATCATGAGCAGATTGTTAGAACTCTAACGGCCATTACAGTTTATTTCTTCTGTGTTAAATTAAGTTAAAGCAATGATGTTTACAAACATTATCTTGAGACTCGAAATCAAGATCTCAGTGAACATATACTGCTTATATACTTTTTTTTTCAACTAAAATCTTAAAAATATTAATGTATTAAAATAAATTAGCTAATCACCCATCGCTCGCAGTACAACTCCTGTAATACGCCTGCACTGCGTCAAGCACGTATTATATCGCACGGTATTCTGATCTCTTTGTCAATACCGTAGGGGTGAGTTTGGGGTGGCCGCGTCAGATGTCATATTTAGCAAACAGATACGGTTGTGCCCAGTTCACTTTGAACCCTCGGTAATGATCAGACTAAATTAACTAACATGTGTACTTAGTCAAACTTATCTTACTTATATTATAAAGGTGAACGTTTGTATGGATGTATGTATGTTTGTTGCGCATTTACGAAAAAACTACCGGTTCGATTTGGATTAAACTGGCACACTTATGGTTTATGTATTGCATTAACATATATTGTACTTTTAACCATGGTAAATGTTGCAGACCTAAGCGGACGGAGGCGCTGAAAAAACTAGTGCTTTATAATTATATTAGTTAGTAAAATCTAGTTGTGGTTGTCGGCTCACTCTTTTATGAGACGACCATTTTAGTCCTTATTAGTAGCAACGCATCTGTGAGCGATTTCAGATAGAACCTGTGTTCTATATGAAGTTGCTTACAGATGTCCATGGGCGGCAGTAACCACTTAGTATCAGGTGGACTGCATGCTCGTTTGCTACTTCATTCTGATTTAAAAAAAGCTATGCAGCACAAGCATAATAAATTACAACGTTATTTATTAATTATTTTTAATAGTTTTTGTTACTCACATAGTTTTCATAGTGGATGTTATTATAACACATTTGTTAATCTTTATAAGTTTGACCGTTATAGGTGTCTGTCTGTGGCACCGCAGCTCCTAACAAGTGAATTGATTTGGATGCGCCTTTTTTTGTTAAAAAACATGTCTTCTGGCAATGGTTAATAAATAGGTACTAGCTGTGCCACTCGGTTTCACCCACGTTATTTAGAGAACATTTATTAAATAAAACTATTTTAGGAACATCACGCTATGATCACTGAAATTAAATATAGTAAAAATTACACGGGAAATGGAAGAATAAAGGAACGCCTGGTAAAAGTATTAGTAAGGTCCTATAAAATATGGATAGAATCATTCCGTGAGGAGCCGACCACGCGTCTGCGCCGCGCGGCATGGTACCTCGCAGCCAGTGCTTTCAGATCGTGATCATTAAATTACAGTATTTTCTACTTTAAAATGTTTTATTTTGTATAAAATTACCGTAAATGACAATTTAAACACTTTTGAAAGGAAATTTACTTCGAATAAAAAAGGTTATCTATTTTAACAACTTTCTCTGAAATTTGACGACCAAAAAAAGGTTATTCCTCGACTATTAAATTTCAAGTAATAAAAAAATATATTTATATAAAATATCTAAATAAACTTAAGACTACAAGCATACAATATATTTAGAAACATAAGATATAAAAAGACATGCAAAAAACAATATATAATAGCACTAATAACAGCACTAAACATTACTACCGCTGTATTTTTCTTAAACCACTCTGCAACTATTACTAGTTCCTCGTCCTCGGTGAAACAAACGACCCACGTATGGAAAGCGTCTTGACATTCGTGTCACGTTTAATATTTCTTATTTCCTTTGTCTCATTTGTCCTCGAGTCACAATGGCATCAAGCCTGTATCACAGTGTTTTTTGTTCCAATTCCACGAGGACTTTTTATTTATCCTTTAGTTGGCGTAATCGGATTTTATGACGCTGCTCTTCTTACAATCATAAGTGATAGCCGTTATTGAGTCGCTTTCGATATAACTACAGCACTCACATGGATTTTATTAAGTCATTTATTTACTACGTTGTTACTATGAAGAGATTTTGATTCAGATCCAATCAAACTGTCCAATTTCAATCTTTTCTTATCTTAATCGTGTGGAAATAACACAGATATATTTTTATTTGTTTGACGTTACTTGTAAATTACTATCTCTATTCACTAAATTGTCACGCCTAATGTATAACGCTTGAAATATCTGTTTTCAATATCGCAAACAGCCCTTAGTAATATTAAGTCCAGTTTTAACGTTCAAAGGCATAATACTACTTCTAGTAACTTCAACCTTAGATTTTTTGTGAATTTATTTAATTAATCAAAATGGAACCAACACTGGAATTCTACAATTATCAATTTCTTAACATTCGGAACAATTTCGGAATAATTTTGTCACGAATGTTGACAGAAAATGGTGACTAAATTTTCAATAAAAATATGGCAAATGACATATAATTACAAAGCATTTTTATTCCCAAAGCTCCATTTTGAATATGGTCTTAATATCTTCAGTGCCAGCAAAATAGGCAAACAAACTTGTAAATAAGAAAAATGTAGGAAGCCATTAAGAAAGAATCATCGCGACATGTTCCGTTTCCACGTGTTAAACGAAACTTAAGCACGAGCAGATAACGCGAATAATGAAATAATGAGCTGAACTTAAAAGAGCTGTAAAATTTATGTTTCGTGCAGCTTAAAACAGAGCTGGCTCTCCAGAGATTTCCAGCGAAATTGAGTTAACGTCTCGCTTTTAGTTTAGCTTTTTTCGGACAACAACTTTGGTCCAGCTCGTGGCCGTTTGTTTGTATTTCAAGTTGTAAAGTTTATTTGCAGGTAATTCATAAGAATTTAAAGGGTTTGTTGTACATTGTAACATAATATCATTCAATACTGACAAGAATAAAGTGTGCATTTAATGCTTCATTACTTAATAGAGATGTTACTTATTAACACTATTAGTAATCAATTACATGTAGAAGAGGTGAGCTAGAGTTTGAGAACCGTTGTAATCGATTACGTGTAGAAGAAGTGAGCTGGAAAATATAATGTACATTTTAAATGCTTTATTGCTTAGGCAAAACAAAGCTTATTGATACTAGTTTGTTATCGATTACGTGCAAAAGAGGTGAGCTGGGACTTGGAATGCCCTTTACAAATCAGAAATCAGCAACAATTGACTCAGCCGTTATGAGGTAGAAAAAGGGTTTGCGGTAGTTCTTTCACAAGCGAAACCCGAAGAGTTCTACCTCCTTCAGTATAGATAGGAGTTAATTCAATAATCCACCAAAGTTGGACTGACAAAGTTTGTAGAAGTCTTCAAGTTGCTTCAAAATGTCCCAAAGACGGCCCAAGTAACATACGTAATCTGCATAGTCACCATACCAATCTGCTAGCCTTCGTTTTTGATCCTAGCAAACATCCGAATGATAAATTTAACTAATTGCAAACTAATTCTTACAATTGAATTGTCCTCGTTTCAGCAAATATGAACTTTCATAAAATATTCTCAAAAAATATTGAACCAATTGACTTTTTAATATGTTTGTTGCAAATACATAACTTTATAACGGAACTAAACAGGGAAGCGTTTCAGAATATCTTGCAAGGGAAATCTAATAACGACCACGACCGTATTTTATAGTAAATAGAAGCGATTGTACGCCCGTTGACCCGAATAGACGAGAAACAAAAGAAGCAGAATGTATCTAGGCAGACTTAGGTGTATTGCACACTGGGCGCAAAATGTAACGAAACGCAAAGTTTTGGCTGGAATCGCTGAAAGTTGTCATCCAGCGCTAACTACTGTAGGTGCACTTTATCAGCGGTATTCGGGTTTTCTTTTACATTCTGAAGGTTGCCGAACACATCTTAAACATGTCATCTTAAAACTAGTAAAAAGACTATACACGACCTGTCAGGTATGGTCAGATTTCAGTTCCTTTATTACGATTACAACTTGATAATTTTAATAAGTGCTATTACAAAAAGCTTTCTAGTTACAATGCAAATAGTAAGCCAGCCAGCCATGGAAGCCTGCGTGAAATGCATTAGAAATGTTACTTGAAGCATAAGTTTACACAATGCACTTGCTTTCTGATCTCCTAGTCCTATGCGTGTCGTTATACCATGAACAGCATAAACAGACAAAAACAAAAAAAATATTAACTAATTTAAATGCAAGATCTAAAATTATGGTTTAATTTTGACTGGCCTGGGATCAAACCCGGCAGAAACTCCGTGCATATTTGACACATATTACTACCATTCGGAACGTGTTAATTATTCAAATGTATACAGTTTAATTGCACCAGTTTTAGTATATTTATTTGCACTAATTTCAGTATGTCATTTGACTGTTTCCCAGCCCAGTATGGAATGACCCTTAGGAATAGTCGAGCAGTAGGAAGCTGATTAACGTCAGCCGGGTGTGGAGTAACTAGGAGGGAGGGGCAGCAAACAGCACGATTTATTGTTAATGGCCTTTAGCTAGACGTTAAACGCGATGAATTCCACACAAATAACATTTCACTATTATATTGTTCGTACGTAGATCGTTGTGTTGCTAATGAAAAACGTACGTAGACTTTAACCTTTGCGGCTAATTACAGAACTAGTATTAAGTAATGTGATAATCAAATGGCTGTATGGCTCATTGTCATCTTTAAATTTACTCAAATAGCGATTCTTACTACAACTGATTAGTCGTTTAGGTAGCTAGTTTTTTAATTAGCCGCTAAGGTTATCCCTTAGCGGCTAATTAAAAAACTAGCTTAAGAAATGTGACATCAAGCGGCTATAGGGCTCATTGGTGTGTATAAAAATATTCGAATAGAGGCTTAACCTAACATAGTTGTTTATAACACTGAAGTCTAAGGTAACTAGTGTAAATAAATCTATCGGCTTACCACTTCACAAAGTTGCCGATATCACAGAATAAGACAATAAACATGGTACAAACATGAAATGTTCGGTCGATTACCATAATGTGTATCATTATACAAAATAATAGAACCCTTTGTAGACTGCGAACGCGCTACCATCTCACATATACTACTCACTAATAACGGCATTGTTAAGCAATACATCCTTCTGGTTTGTAGAGAAGTGTATTCCAAATCAGAGCAATCAGTGTAACCAGTTTAACAGGTGGAAGAACCAGTGTAGTTCGACCGGGGAGGTACCACCGCTACACCTATTTCTAGCGTGAAACAGTTCATGCGATTCGGTGGAAAAGTATGGTTGCCGACTCACTTATATATGAGGCGTCCATCTTAGTCCTCAGGAATAGCAACGCATCTGTGATCGACTTCAGATAGAACCTCTGTTCTATAGGAAGTTCTTACAGACGTCCATGGGCGGCAGTAACCAATTACTTAGGTGGACTGCATGCTCGTTTGCTACTTAAATCTGATAAGAAAAAGGAAGCAATACATCTGTATTGGACTTCAAGTAGAAGTGTAATCCTATCAGGGGTTGATCTATCCACAGACATTCATGCTAGTTACTAGATCTATAGAATTACAAAACAGTCTGAAGTATTTTACATAAAAATATGAAGTATGTTACTAATGATCAAGCATATCAGAAAAAGCTACAATAATTACCGAAAGAAATTTGGCAAGTCAACTGATGTCTGCAGTTAATGACAGTTTCAAGTTAAACTCCATCAAAGACTAACAGAAAGAGTTTAGTCATTGCCAAGGTTAGCGAACACTTGGCGAAAAATCTAGAAGTTGCACGGTTTCTTTTGGCCCCGAGCCGAGTAGGTACCCTGTATTTATCTAGTGGATAAAGGTATAAAGATTTTTAAAAGTCTCTCTTGCACAACATAAGAAAACTAGTTTTAATAAAACTAGTTTTATGCATAAGCTCCTTAAACATATAAAAGTGTGTGTACATTGTCGGTTGATCATTGCATTCAGTCCATCCGGTAGTACAAAGAATACCACCTTATTGCCCATTACAAATTAAAAAAAAAGATATTAAGGGGACAATAATATTAAGCCCTATCTCTAGTACGTAAATGTGTGTATCTTTATCCAATAAATCTAATCTGTTTGGTATACTGGGATATACCCGTAGGATCCCGGTAAGGTAAACATTTACGTAAATATCAATAAGTTAAAAGTAAAAGATATAAGTAAGATAAAGGTCAATAAAATAAACGTAAACGTTTAGATTAGGCTCTATATTTCGAAGGGCACGTTAAGCCGTCCCGGTTTTTTATTGGATAATATTGTTGAAGGCCTCATGAGTGGTTTATAAAAATATTTCACACGTAAGCCGTTAGCTACCTTAACCAATGTGTATCGAAGCAGTTTAGTGCAGATTAGTCCACGCCTCCTTAGCCAAACGGATATACTTGTGTTCAGAAATCGGACAAAAGGGCTTCAGTGTCAATCATAATTCTTTATAGAACAAAAAAGTCTAAATGTATTTAGAATTTTTTGTTATATAAAGAATAGAATTTAACAACACTCTGCATAACGCTTGGACTTTCAATACTCGAGGCGTATTTCGATCAAAATGGGGAAGAATTGCGAAAAATTGCGCATGAGTTTAGCATAACAATGCTCACTTTACATTAGTTTTTACTCTGACATATTAAATAGATATCTTAGACGAGATACTTTAAATATGTACTTCATATTTTTAAATTATAACAACTGTATCAAGTTATATCTTAACTTTAGACTCCTGAAGAACAAAACACCTAATCATGTATGTAAGTCTCGAAGTACGAGCTTTTGTTCACTGTTGAAGTTTCGTGTCCCAAGTTAGTCTGTTGCATCGGTGCCTTGTTGGCGTGACATTCGCATGCTTCGTTACACCCTTACTCTTAGATCAGCATCTGTAATACAATGTATCCAGTAGATTAAATTCTGCAATTGTTCTTACATTCTTACATTGTTCTTTTTACCAGTCTAAATTTTGTACAGAATTTTAGAGCATACTAAGCTTTAAAATATGTTAAAAGTTAAAAGGTTTTTATATCCGGCTATAAAGTACTTATCTACACTAATCGTATTTTATTTGTTTAAATAATAAATAATTGTTTAGTCTAATGAGTTAGATAAAACCTAACTAGACGCACTTCAGTAACAATTAAACATATGTATAAAATGACAACTCAATACGATTAGCAATCACTAAGACACTACAAATTTCGTAGAAAATTAACCTTTCAATTCAACCTCCTGTTTTCTTCAATATAGTGTGAGAATTAGAAAATACGGTTCAGTGCATTTCCGAACGATTTCCGGTTACGTATCGGTAATTGTCCGCGAACCGGTCCGGCAGCGCACTGCAGTGGCTGCTCGGTACGGAACGTGTGTAGCATCCTAATAACTATACGGTTTATTTTTACTTTCCCCAGCATTTATTTATTGTTCAGTAACAGTGGAAGTCCATTCACTATCAAATACCTTTTAAGCAGAAGAATTGTAGTCTTACTAGTCATATTTATAAGGTTATATTAAGAATTAAATGAAAAAATTGTCTGCAGTTATTATAATTTCTGTGATGACCCAAATAGGCAAATATGAACCATTTTTCAATTTCTATAGGAAATAATCGTGAGCCGGTCCGTCAAGGCGCACTGCAGTGGCCGCTCCGTACAGAACGTGCGCGGCATCCAGATATCTGTACTGATTTTATTTTTGCTTCCCAAGCCCTGATTCCTTTCCAATATGTTCGGAAGTCGAATCACTACCTTAGACGTATTATGGTAGAAAAGAAATTGCTATTTACCCAGTTATCGTATCTGATTAATTCTCTAACATAAAACAATAACAATATCACTTTTTAATTATTTTTGTTTAAAACAATTTATTTTTAATTCATTTATATGTATATTTCTTTAATATACAAAAAGAATCATATTTTTTTTTGTCCTTCTGACTATGTATTGTGCGTTTGTGTGTGTGAGGATTTTAAATTTTTTCTGATTCGGTTTCGGTAATTGTCGCAAACCGGTCCGGTAAAGCGCACTGCAGTGATAGCGTTCCGTATAGGACGTGCGCCGCATCCCGATACCTGTCTGATTTTATTTCTGATTCCCTGCCTTGATTCTGCTGTCTAATAGCCTTCGCGGAAGTCGATTTCGCAACCGAAGACGTATTAAGTCGAAGGAAATCCGTAATCTTGCCAGATTTTCTTTCGGGTGGTTTATTTCGTTGAATCAAACCAAATACAACCAAAATAATAACAGTAATACAACAATAACTACATTTCAACCCGCATATGAACAAATCAGACATTACCGATTATATTTAAGAACATAAACGGACTAATTTTATTTTTAAACAGCGACTAATATTTCGCAGACCCTTAAATTCGTATTATTATAATCCTAACTAAACTATTTTAATTTACATTAATAGGACCCCAGTAAACCGCAAATTTGTCATTTATAAACCTTCAACCATAAAGATAAATTTGTTCAACGCTATGATCGAATCTAAATCTAAATGTTAACGCTGTAATTTATAGTTTATATTCAACCAAATCAACCGCAATCTAACTAAGTTCCAAGTAATAAGCAATTACTTAGTTCTATTAAAACTTTACGCTTCCGAATCGCAATAATTCAATTATGCAGAGATCAATTCGCAACAATTACATTGAGCCTGCTAAATAATTCACTAATAATGGTCCCACTGAGGGTCAGGATACAGGATACAACGCACTTAAATGTTTTCGGGATACGCTTAAACTGCACGATCTTGCCTTTATCTTTGCGTAAGAATCTTGTTTTACATTGTATTCCCGATCCGGGTCGAGATATCTGATTAAAAATCTTCACATTTACATTCTCGAATGGTTTCGCTTCTTTGTTCAGTGGGCGCTCTCCTTTTATCGTTTACCTCTAGTGTAATAAATAGTATAAAGGAGAGAAACCGTTTATAAAATAATAATAAATAGGAAAAATCTAACCAATACCATAAAAATCCGTATCACAAGAAATTGTTGTTTGATAATTTTCCTCTTAGACATATTTTCTTGTAGTATTTGTATTGATGGCAGTAAAACGGTTAAGGTACCTTCCAAAAACTAAAGTAGTAATTATTTCTCAAAAAATATATATCCGATTTAAACAAGTTTCAATTTTCGTGTCAATGTTTTATAATGTTTTGTAATGTAATTTGTCGGATAAATTGTTAGAAAGATGTTGTAAACAAATAGTGAGTTTTAAATTATCAAAATGATAATTTTCTCTCTTACTATTATAGTGATAAAATATGATGCTGTTCATATTTCAATTATATTATATTACATGCACTGCCTTGATATTAACCATTTTTGTCCATGTACTTGAATTCTAGAACCAATGCAGGGTAACAGACTAGTATAACTACAGACACTTTCTCGCTGATCATAAAAGTAATAGAAAGACATCGTTATTAAGCCTGTTTCTGGTTAATAATGTAATTGTTGTGGTAAGGGAGACATGGAATCTCACCGGGGGTTGATTACAGATATCCGTGGGCGTCGGTATCATATGGACTGCATGCTCGTATGCATACACAATATTGTAAAAAAGGGCAAATCAATAAGAAAAAATAGCCATATTACATGCAATAGAGTTATGGGCGGAAAATGTCCCCCATAGAATAATTCGATTGGTCGGACGCAGCACCACTAATACAATTTTAAAGTCACGTGCTAAACTGAAGATCCGCGGCCAAATGAAATCGCCGCCCTGCTCTGAATTCTGCCGGCGTCTTGTACTGTCCACCGTTTCTACAAATTTAATTATCTCGCTAATATAATCTACTTGTACCTTCCTAGCTTAGCAGCAGTGAAAAGTTTCGTCTTCTTTACTAATTAAATCATTAGTAAGTTCGTAAAATATTTCACTACTTATTAAGTTTATTGGTTTTTGTAAATGAACGTTTTATCCTCGTCTCCGGCCACTTGTCACATGTATACCTGTATTTCCATATGTGCGCAGATAATTGTTACATTTACTTTGAAAAGTATCAATAGTACATATTTAAAATCACTAAGTAAAAGTATGAATAACGAACTCACAGAACCTTGTAAAAACGATACTGTTATGCATGAACTGTAGTAATTTCTATGCTAAATATTCTATATAAGTCCATTAAACTTTCAGTAGTTACTTTATTTTAGTTTAAAGGTTAAAATGTCTTGATAAGCTTTGGTATGTACGCGGTATCCTTTAACCGGAACGTCTAACACGATCAAGATCATAAATTTTAAAATAAAACAAGTTTTCTTTCGCTACGAAAGTCGTATCGGGTTCTCGGCTTCAGTTAATTACCTCCTTATAAAAGACATTCTGTCCATGGCAGCACTTTTAACAGTACAAATATCCTTAAAATTTAATCGTTTTCCGCCAAGATTTTTCCATGAAAAGTTTTCCACTTGAAACTTTGCCACTTCGCCGAAGCCAAGTCGCGTTTAACAAAGCTTTTTCATACTTACATTTTTATATCAGGAATGGAACGTCACGCTCGGTTTCATCGCCGCTCGTCCGCCCGACCGCGAAAAGAACGCACATAGACCGGTAATAGGTGGCGCCTTAGTCGATATTCGAGTCACGTTTAGAATTCCTTATATTTCATCTTTTTATACGGCCCCGAAAAATGTCATCGAATACGCATTTTCGTGTAATCCTCGCAAGTCTCATAGCTTCGACGCTCCGGGTGTACGAACTTCGTGTCACACCGTTCCGTGCGCTCCTACACCCCGCAGCTGTTTTGTATGCGGCACATCGTTGTCTTCATTTAAATAACGATCATATTTTTATAACTATTCTGAACTAATAAAACACGTCACCGTAACGGCATTCTATGTATTATAGCTGTTGATTCGTTTATATTTTCTGTTTTATAACTAGCCGATGGACAGACGAACAATTACATGAGAGGTTAACAGTAACTGAATTTAACCAAAATTAGGACGGTACAACCAGTTTATAGTTTTGTTTATAGTTTGTACTTCAGAAACTTAAATAATATAAACGAAAACGCGCTTGTACTTTCTCCAGAAAAGTGCAAACATATTGTACTTACACTTCAATAAAACTTCCAAGTATGTCGGTGATACCGAAAATATAAAATCTCAAAGAAGTGTTTTGCGGAGAAACTTTTAATTGCTTACGAAATACACGAGCATTTTGCTAACATAGACAGAGCGGAGCGCGTGTTAGGATTTAGGAGCGAATCCAGCTCCTTATCGGAACAAGTCGGAACATGCACCTTGCACTGAGCGTCGAAAGTTTCCGACAACAGGCAACTAGTTTGGAAGCTTGGAAACTCCATCAGATACGTGAGCGCGAAGCGATTACCTGAAGCTACTGGACATACTACAAGCTTGACATGTATTAGGTGCACTGGCATACTCCCCGTTCTGAAATTAGCTCAAAATTTTCACTTTGTTAAGCAAAGTACTTAATAAGTGGGTTATGTTACTTCGTTAAACTGTTTATGGTATCCAAGCGTTTTAATTTTAATGTATCTTCCGGATGCAATTATAATTTCATTTCAAAGCAAAAAATTGGTCGAAAGGCACATCGTTAACTACATTATATATATATATATGTAGTATAATAAAATGTAGTTACTTGTTTTGTCTTAGCTAGTTAGCAACCTTAACAAAATCAGTATTCATTAAATTCGTTATGGTTGCTTCGTTAAAGCAAGATCAATAACAGAAAGTCTGTCTGTAAAATAAACAGTAAAATATAATAAGGTACAGAATTTCATTGAATACCAAGGCTCAACGTTGTTTACGCGACAGCAGATATAATGAATTCGATATTGTCTCGGCTAAGCTGGCAATTCCCGCCGTTTATCGACGAAGTGTCGAGCGCCGCGACGCTACGGCAGCGATATTTCAACGCATAGCGTGTCGTGTGGGCACTAACTAGCGAACACAGCTGGAGTTGCGGTGCAGTGACAATGTTTGGATGCCGCATCCTTGGGGCGCCCGGGCCGTGCGTCGCATCCGCAATGAGCCCGCCTCGTTGCCCGCCGGACACCGTCCCGACACTGCCCGACATCGCCCGCTCGCCCGTTCCACTCTAATTTATAGCAACGGTTAATTACGTACAAGAATCTGACTTAGCCACCCCGACAACAAAGGGCTGTATATACCACTGATCAATCAATCCTAGTTATGAGCTGCACAATGCAAAACGTGTGCATCAATTGTATATATTGTTCGTGTAAGGCATTGTTTAATTACAGAGAAAATAGCAGTACCGAAACATTCCCAACTATAACTTTCCAACGTAAATCATAACTTTAAATTCGGCGTGCCGAAGTGTATCAAAACTTATTCTGGGAATGTGATTAAATTAATTAAATGTTGTCATTTTAGAATATTTATCTAATTTTGTCGTGTCGGTTCTGCTTTGGAGTAATAACTAATTAATATGCGTAATGTGTATCGAGCGGAATAGTAGCAAAAGTTATATTATTTACGAGACTTTGGTTAAGACTTGATATTCATAAAGCGCATTTAATTATTATGTTAACGAACCTGCTTTTGAATAAAATATTAGACGCAGACTGTCAAAGAGAATCAACATCAACTCTTCATTATTGTGGAATGAAAACTGCGGAAAGGTGAGATTGGAAAAGTTGTTTAATTCTGGATTACGCGCAGAGAAACGCAAACATTTATGAACATAAAAGATGCATTCATTTATTCAGGGGAAAGTTGTAAAATACAGACGAATGTTTTCTTTTATCACGGGCTGAGTCCCTGGGAGGTGTTTTCGCTGCTAAATTATGCACAAATCAATTCCTTTCCCCGGACTAGGACCTCGTGTTGTGGCCCGATAAATAAATAATACATCTGTAATTGTAACCGAGTCTGGACTGGTGGAAATGTACTTTGCCTGAATTTAACTGGCTATTTTATTTTATATTTGTAATTTGAAGAAAATATTTATGAACTAGCAAGTTTTATCGAATTACTTTTTCCACAGATTACTTTTTGAATGTTTTATTTGAGAAACACGGAAAGATAACATCATTAAAATAAATCAAATGTTAAAAATATTCATTAAATAAAGAACTAATATGTTAAAATGCTTTCAAAAATTATGCCAAATTGATAAAACCACAGGAAAGTTATTTTGTTTTCGTTTAGTTACATCGTTTGTTAAAGTTCGATATTGATAACTTTCGCTTTATCTTGGACCAGGAGTTTCTATACAGTTTGTCTTAGACCAATAGCTTCCGACATAGTTGCTAGTATTACTCTAGAATCTTTGGATTGTATTTGCAATAAAGTTGCTTGTTACAGAACTTTCCTTAACCTACTTTTTGGGTTATTTACATTTATATTATTACGACCCGTTTAAGTTTACATTCTTATTTATAAGTTTAACAAACTAGCGTATAGTCCACCTGATAATTTGTGGTTACTGCCGCCCGACATGTTAGCAGCTTCATATAGAACAAAGATTCAAATAAACCACAGATCATCTGTGGTTTATTTGAATCTTCTGGTTTAGCAATGCATTTGTGACAGATGCATTGCTAAACCCAAGGACTCAAGAACAAGATAGTCGCCTCATATGAAAGTGGGCCAACCAAACCCTTCCAACGAAATGCAAGAACGTGTTTACGATAGATGTAGCTGATTGGTGGCAGATACTTCCAAGGTACGGGAAGAACAGGAAGGTACGGGAGATACACATTCCACGCACCATGCAACCTTTAACGATCTTAGGCCCACGGCGACTTTTTGTAGCGATGCAGTAACGATGCTGTCGCATTTTCGCATCAATGCAGTCGCGAAGCGGTCGCTAGCTGTGTGCCCACATAACCACGATTCAGTCGCGCAAACGCAAGAGTGTTGCACTGATGAGCGGTTTTCCACTCACTTCTTACGCCGATGTCGTCCGATACTGTCGCGCGTTTGCATCGATACAGTCGCGATGCAGTAGCGCGTTGCAAATGCAACTAACCCGATTTATTAGTAATGCTGTCGCACAATAAGTGAAGGCGCGACAGCATCGCTACAAAAAGTCGCCGTGGGCGAGAGCCCTTAGAA